>JARHVA010003115.1:897500-1132500 GCA_037957365.1 Torreya grandis | reverse complement strand
GCCCTATCCATGTCTGATAACTAGTCTAATAAATATGGTATCTAGGACACATCCACTAAGTGCCAAAATATCTAGCATCTCTACAAAATATCAAATAATAGAGAATGTATTTGATCTTGATGTCATAACAATTAAATACATTCTTAAATATTTTCAAAAAAAATAAATTAACTACTTCATCATCTTATATGATCTAGTTTTCTTATTTTTCTATGCAATTGACCTATTTAATACTAAATCAGCCATGTCATAGTCCTTCCATACTGCATCAGCCCTCTAGTACATAGTTGACCTTTTCTTTCAAATGCTATCAACCTATTTACTACTAAATTGGTCCTTTTCTAGCTTTAGCATACTACATTGGCCCTTTATTACACCGTCATCCCGATTTAAAAAATTATATCATCCACATAGTACAAACTACATTGACTAGAGGGTACTATGTCAACCATATTCTTATTTCCAATCAGATCAACCCACTACCACACAGTCAGCCATCTCCAATGATACTATATCATCCCACAGCTACATAATCACCCCCTAGTTTTTCCTTTCCTTTCAAACTACATCAACAAGGCTGAATGTATTCTTAGTTCATGATAACTTTTTGACCATTTACCATAAATGCCTTAAGCATTTATTGGTCTGATCTTTTCCTACCCAATACCATTTTATGCCCCTAGTCTACCTAAAAATTTATTAGGGTAAATTTTGGTGTCTATATTTTGCCTACTATCCAATTTTATATATTTTGCTTAATTATAATTAAAATTTCTCAAAAAAATGAAATTAATGCTTTATTACTTGCATTGTACCCACTATGGTTGCTATGCATCCTCCATGTAATTATTCTCTCCTCACTATGCTCGTTATCTAGGCTCAAACTGGGTCTCTCAAAGCAATATATTCTTAGAATAGTAAACTAACAAATGAATCGATTTTCAACCTATTTATATTTACTAGTTAAAATTATTTACCTATCAAATATTTACCATCAGATTCCATTTTTCAACCATATATTTTTTATACTAACTCTTTTTCCAAACCTCAAGATGTTATGGAATCTTGGTGTTATAGAGAATCTTTTCACATATATTATATGTATATTTTGCTAAAATTTTGATTTTTTGCTAATTTTTTACAAGTTCACCTAATGTTCCCTACATTAGACACCTTCACATTTCTTGTACTTCATTCCTTTTCTACAACACTAAGGTAAGTAAAGGTATGTATTTTTCAATTTTGTCCTTTTATTTATCTTATTTTCTTCTTACTGTAATTTATTTAGCTTCAACATTATGTGTTGTTGTGTTCTTTTCCTGAATCACCATCCTATGTGACACATGATGAGCTTCAAGTGGGGCATACATATACACATAATATTTTTAAAATTCATCAATTATTGCTGTTATCTCTCTTATAGGAACCCGCCAAGTCTCAATCTCTCTGTGCATTCCTTAAAGGGTTCACCACTTGTAATCAACACAACCATACCCTATACACTTCCTTGATCTTTGCCTCCTTCCTTACACACTCTTTCAAGAAATGAACCACCTTATTTAGCCCCTACCTAAGATAAAAACCCTTTTTAATATTTACCAAATAATGTCAACCTAGGATAACCCTATATTCAAATTAATATTAACATGTTACGGATCTCGATCATCATTGCCTGGCTCAGACCGAGACCTAACTTGACTTTATAAATTAAAAATACATGTTTGAATTAGGTTGACCCTATGTACTAAACTTTTGAAAAGGTTTAGGATTAGATTAAGCTATATATACACACCCATTTCTACCATTTTATAAGGAATAGAAGAAGAATATTATATTGTGCATTTGCTTATCCACCATTTTAGTTGAGGATCATTACTTAGGGTTCCAATACTAAACTTGGATATATGGATCTTGTCTTGTGGATAAGTCTTTTAGATGCATAGAGAAGTTGTGTAGACTAGATTTGAATTATGATTTTTATCCTTACATATCATAACCTCTTACAAATCACCTTGGCCAAGGGAGAGACTGAAGCTCAATGGGTTCATCTTTAAAGGTAAGTATTCCTAACTTTTTTCATATTTTTTTAAAGTAGATAGATTTACATTTTTAATTGTCTCCCATGCATTAGGATTTCCTATAATTGGCTTAAGTATAGATATTTTATGCATTTTTAATTTTTATGTTTATTTCCCCCACTTTATGCCACAAGCTTTGGTGAGAACTAGATTATATTTTAATTTACTTTGAATATACTTTATGAATATGAAAACATATGACCTAGCTAGGGTTATTGCATGGTGTTAATTGAATAAAGGCTTTGAAATCCTCTCTAGTGATATTATTGTGATAAGAAACCCCTTGGTTAGGTGTAATAGATCTATCTTGGTCATTACCCTAAATGTCTAAATGTATCAGCAAGCAAAAGTGTAAGTGTGATTTATCTTCTCTGAGCTAGGATTGATTTTTAGAACAACTAAATTTTCCCTTGTATATAGGTTGGACATACTCAATATCCCATTGTGATGAGAGTTACGTACATACCAATACTCTAAATAGGGATCAAGCCTAATGTAGTTATCCCCACCTATGTCTTGGTGCAAGTGCAAGTGAAGCTAGTATGATAGTTGACTTGAGTACTTTGAATGTGATTAATATTGGAAATATAAGTAATATAAGCATAGGAATGCTAGATTAGTATGCAGAATCAAGGAAGAATATGGAATGATAACCTTAATTATGCACAACTTGTTTTGAGTTTGCATATGTAATTTACATTTGATGTCCATCTAGTGGTTAGATGGCTAAAAGTCGTGTAGTTATATTATTATGGTGCTTGTGTGGATACTAAAATAGGTCTAGGTCAATCCTAAGATGTCTAAGATTTAAAAATATATATGTTTGTGAAAATAGGAGGGAAAGGATAATAACACCATTATTGGGACATTAAAACCATGTGGTAATACTGTCCCTATTATGGCACTAGTGTCCAAATGGCATAACACTAGGCACAAAGGGACATGATGTAAGAATGAAGGTTTGGGACTACTTTAGGGATGATTAGGGATGTTCATGGCCCACACTAAGGCTAGATAAGTGTGATAATAGGCTCTAGGATAGGTCTAGGGCTAAGCTAGGGATAGGTGGTCTCAAGTAGCATTCTTAGCACTCAAGTGTCACTTTTAGATGATTACATTCCCCCTCCCTTTATTCTATAAATACAACAAATAAAAATGACTAGGATAAAGAAAACAAAGTGTACCTAGACTTACCTAAGAGGTGAATCCTATGAGTTTGGATATAAGTATGTGAATCATGCTCCATTGTGTGTCCTATAAGTGAAACATGCATAGATCAGTACTTAATAAATATCAAAAGCAAAGACAAAATTAAGTAAAGAAGTAAAATTGAGTAAAGGAATAAGAGAGAGGAAAGGAATGCATAAACCTCACTAAGTATGTGAACCAATGCATAAACCTAGTGATAACCTATATGTACATGTATATAATGATTAATCATTGAATAACTTAGACTAAGTTAATGGATTTCTCAATCTTCATGTGTGGGTGGCTCAATAACTCAATTTGATTTTAACTCCATCATCGCCCACCCATGTTTGATGGATCGTGACTTGTGAATAACCTGGATTGGACTAATGGTGTGTAAAACCTTATCACGTAGGTGGATCAAGAACTCAAGTAGACTATGATTCCATCATTTCCTACCCATGTGTATTAGATGCATCTAAAACTAAAACTACATGATGCAACTTGAAAATGTCTAACTAGAAATTTGGCTCTATGACCACTTGGGTATATTAGGCAACTCCAAGCCACTCAAGAATGTTAACCACTACAGATGGAGTAAGGCATGAAACTGATGTGTAACCTAAAATATGATGTTAGATGTATACATCATAGAGAATGACATAGAATTTGTCATTCTATTTGATCAACCAGTGTGTGAGTGTACATAAATAATGTGCCACATGCATGGCCCTAAATATGATATCTGAGCATATGGATTATGGATTGAGTTGTAATAATATATAACTGAGTATCTAAAATAAAAATGAGAATGGTCATGTTGTGCATGATGCCCCCAATCTAAGCAAATCAATATGAATCTGAGCTAGACTAAATCAAAACTGGTAAATCTATAACTAAACATGTGTAAACTTGGATTATACATAATGTACTTTTCTAGTCAATCTATATATTTTTAAACTAAGTCTATTGGATAGTAAAACCATATCTTAGACAATATCGCCATGTGGTGCTAATGTCCTAATTTGGGCACTAATGTTTGTTTACTTTGATTTTTGTACAATTGTACTAATCTTTGTGTCACTATTTTTCCATTGTGTTTACCTAAGTCTAATTTCTATAATCTAAGTATATGTGCTGAAAAATGTACTATGAATGCATTATGAGAGCTTGATCTCTATGACAAACCCTTGTGAATTCTCCCTCTTTTAAGGGGACTTGTTGAACCTATGAAATAAATGTTCTCAAAAGAAAAATCTCTGGAAGATGTGTGTTATTCAGAGCATATATGATATCTACATAACAATCCAATATAATTTGCATCTATAACATTGTAAAGTAAGATAATTTGAGTTTAAGTTTGTAGTGTGTGATGTATGTTATGTCTAACATTCACAAGGTTGTCAAGATAGATATAACAATGTATGTAACAATAAGTTTGTGTAAGAACTAAGTAACTACCTAGGGGGATGGGGCATGATGTCCATCATGACACCAAAGTAGGAAGGAGAGATGCATGAGGTCCCTCATGGTATCTAAAACTAGAGTTTGTAACAAGAAAGATTTAAGTGTCATGGTGATGATGCATACAAAAAAGCATATATATATATATATATATATATATATATATATATATATATATATATATATATATAAGACACATAAGGCATACAAAGTAGTTCAGGGGATACAATACTAGTTACCCAGGTAAATGTCACTTAATTTGAGAAAACAAGACATACAAGGACATGTTCAAATGTCCACATATGTAAACAACAAGCAAGTTGGCTTAAATCCACATATAACGACATGTTTAAATGTTTACATACACAATCAGGAAGGCACACACAAGGACATGGACACATGGATAAAGCATACATGCTATGAAAAGAAGTGGTGTAGAGCCAAAGATCAATGGCATATTCAAATTTCCTTGAATAGAAGAAGCATATAGTACAATCAATTCTAAACTAGGAAAAATAGAAATGAAAATATGTATGAACATGGAATACAAATCTATGTAAGAGCCAAGATATACATATACTAAGTATAAAGTACTAATAGCTAGAAAACAAATCTGAGTAAGTGTAGCATGATAAATATCAAGATATAACAATGTTAAATTTGTGATGTAGAGTATATAAAGATGGAACATGGTAATCAAAACTATGTATAGGATGCCCCCAAATGGGTGAATGTGCCAAATAAAGAACCTGTGTACTAGTGTATATTCCCCCAATGGGTAGATAATCTAGATCTGTGTAGTAGATCTGAGTCCTATAGAGATTTACATGTACTTGAAAAGAAAAAGTGAAGCATATATGCATGATAAAACTGACTATACTAAGATAGCTAGCATATGTAGTGTTTGGAAATTATAAGAAGTGTAAACATGGTAATACATACAATCTATAATTTTATGTTTTCTGAGTAAATATTTGAATGTTTTTGTGTTTTTTAAATATTTTATTGTTTTTGTATTTTCTAGATATAATATATGTACGATCAACATAAAATGAAACTATATACAAGGAGCAATAAATAAGGAAAGTATGTCTAAGTATGGAGGAACAATACTAATTGATGAGTCTCATAGAAGAATCTCTATCAATTTGGTTTGTGTCAAAAATAAGAATTGTACTCTCTCATGTAGTGTGATTGCTATGCTAGAGTTGAATGGTATTGTAGTATGATTCTAGGTATTATTCATCATCAAAATCATAATATTCATAATAACCTAGAATGATAGAGGGAATTGCCTCATACTATGGAGTTGACCTTTCTAAATTGTGCTTTGGAACATTGATTGTGATTTTACCCTTTGTAACTATGTTGATTGTATGCATATGGTGTTGTGGAGGCTCTTTTGCTAGAATGCCTTTTTTTAGAATGTTTTTTGGCTTTGCATGATTTTGAATTTTCAACTTAAGTTCTTGCTCTTTCTATAACATTTCCTATGTACCTAGATATTTTCCCTGGATAAAATGTATCTGTGAATGATTTGCCTTAAGATTTTCAATAAATCTCAAATCTTTTTGACCAACATTATCAACTGCTAGAATAGGATTAGTGATGCCTTGGGCATGTTTGGCCAAACCTTGACCATGATAAATAAACTGTTGTAGATATTTTGACCAAACCCATACTACTTTGAGAGTTGAGCCTCATTTTGAAGAGGTATATTTGCATAGTTTACTTGTTTTACCTATGTTTGTTGTACTATTTTTTCCTCTAATTGTTCTATCTGAACCTTTTATTGTTCTAAGTTATGCTTTGGTAACCATTTTTGTATCATTTCTAAATTTGAACCTTTTTAAATTTGTAGATGTGCCACTGTATGTTGTTTGAATGATGTGCCACTGTTTGAATCATTTGTATCCATTATCTATTGTATTTTACTTTTCAATACTAACCATGAATCGGTGTGGTGCCCATGTATTCTATGATATGCATAAAAATATCTGGATCTCCTCACTAGGTGTAGATGAGGTAGGTTGATCAACTTAGCTTTAATTATTTACCTTAATATCTTGATTGAGATATTATTAGACCCTTGTAAGCTTTTTAAATCACTCATAATAGATGCATTATGTTTTACTTTATGATTTGGATATGAAAGAGTGTTAGGCACAACTTTGCTAGGTGTAGATGCATATACATGGTTTACACTAGAATATTCTGAATATTGTGCACATGTAATGTGATTTTTTAATAAAATGACCTTTTCACTTCATAAATAATTTTGTTTCTATAATTATGATATTAGCTTGCTCATATTGATAATTTTATCCCTGAGAGTCTCACAAGTACAAACGCTAGTTGCTTCTGATTGAACATGTAGGTACACACCTTATAGAGGAGAGGTGTGAATAGGCTGAGCTTGGGCATTAGTAACTATAGTATAGGCTACATCATCTCATGGAGGAGTGATAACATGGACATGGTTAGAGGGAAAGTAGTTATCACCCTCATGGAGATGAGGAAGAGAAGGATATTCTTTCTTGTGCATAATATATGACATTGAAACTTGAAACATAGTTATTAGCTTATGTAATAGATATTCTATGTATGTAAGGGTTTGCTTCTTAATTGAATTATGCATAAGAAAACAATGACATGCTAAATATAGAATGAAATATGACATACATTGTAATTGATATAAAACAGCATCTATACATGTATTTATATCATTTTTGAGTTCATTCTGAATTAAAGGAAATAAGCATGTAAATGAAAGTATTAAAATTTGAAACAAAAAGTGATAAACTTCTTATGTCATGATTATCATGATTATATCAAAGAAAAATCATAAGAAATATGGATGTGAAATCTGAGTGTGGGTCTTAGAAGGATGGAAACATAAACCCTAGGGTTATTTAGGGTTAGGGTTTGTGCAATACTTGAAGTAAGTTGGGTTTACCAAATGTTTTAACCTTTTAGGACTTAGATAAATGTAAATCTTATGTCTTTTTAAAGAGTTGAATATAGTAAATCAGGGTAGAATAAGTACAACCACTAAATTGTTATAGAATTGACTTAAATTGACCTTTCTAAAAATAGCAATAAATAATGTAAATGAGAACTTATCTAGAAAATGACTAAGATGGATGACATAAAGGCTAAAAGGCAAAGACTAGTTTGAGTGTCATAAATAAGATTTAGGAGTCAAAACCCCTCTTGGATAGTAACACCCTAATTAGACAGTAGCACTATGTGATGTTAGTGTCCTTGTTTTGGTAGTAGTGTTCTCTGGGTAGGACTATCCTAAGCTTTTGGATGCACCCATGTATATATTTGTAAGGTCTGTTCCTACATGCATGAGTTTTGAAACCTTGTAGATTGTTTATTTTAACTAATTTTGTGATAAAACCCTAATCTTCCATTTTGTTTGGGCATCCGATTGATACAAGCTAAAAAGTGTGTTTGTTAATGGGGTAGAATGGACATCTTCAATGCCCCACCATCATGATAGTTTCCTACATACCAATACTATGAAGAGGAATCAAGCCCAATGTAGTTATCCCCACCTAAGTGTTGGTGCAAGTGCAAGTGAAGTTAGTATGATAGTTGACTTGAGTGCTTAAAATGTGCTTGAGACTATAAATCTAAGTAATCTGAGCTTAGAAATGTTGTAAATGGTAATATGTAAAAATAAGGTAAAATAGGTATTGCTAACCTTAATAATGCACAACTTGTTCTGAGTTTGTATTTGATTTCTATCTAGTGGTTAGAGGTCTAAATGTCATGTATGCATATTGTTTTGGTGCTTTTACGAGTGTTAAAATAGGTCTAGGCCAACCCTAAGAGGTCTAAGATTTGAAAAGATATCCATTTGTGAAATGAGGATGGAAAGGACATTAGTGCCATTATTGGGACACTATCACCATGTGGCATTATTGTCCCTATTATGGAGCTAGTGTTCAAGTGGTAGAATAGTAGGCACGAAGGGCCAGGATACAAGAATGAAGGTCTAAGATTGCTTTAGGGATGTTTGTGTCTTGTATTAAGGCTGGATAAGTGTGATAATAGGATCTAGTAAATTATAGGGATAAGCTAGGGATAGGTGGTCTCAAGTAACACTCTTAACACTTAATTGTCACTTTTAGGTGATTACACAACCTTATTTGCATATTTCACAACATTTATGTGATCTCATCCAATCTTCCATTCATATTCACAACTACTACACCCACTCACCATACTCTTCTTGGTAGCATCTTGACTTTTCACAACCTTTAAATATACTATTGTGCCACTTGTAATCCTACATAGACCTCTTTTGTGCACTCCTTTGTTCTCTACCCACCTTCATAAATAATGGAGAATACCAACCTCAATCTCTCGATCTAATATCTTTTTCCTTGATCTAATACCAAAAAATGTGTGTTTAGAGGTTTGAGTGAAGAGATGCCTTTTCCCACACAACCTTAAAATGTATAGTATAAATTCACACAATAATAAAATAAATTTATTGCTTTAAATAGAGATTACACAATGTTAGACTGATCGCCAATGATACAACCTTACAATGATTAAACATAAAACCATAAACACATCTCATAGGATTGAAAGCATCAACCCAACACTATAGTGTGGTTACAAAAGACTCAATTCTAATAGTCCTTCTCAAATATGTGCATAGAACTACTTTTAGTACTCCTTGAAACCATATTTAGACTCTTTCTCCAATCTATATTTGAATGTCTTTCTCAAGTTTAGGGGATGCTTTTATAAACACACAATCCACCAATTTACATTAATTGTTTTCAACAACCCACTAAGATCACAAATATAAAATTCTTGCGACACATCAAGATGCACTAAAATAATTAAATGCAACCAGTACCCCTTTACCTATTCATAATGTCATCTCAAGCCTCATCCTAGACATATTACCCCTTATCAATGCAAGGTATTCAAATTACCAATCTTAAGCTCTAAGAAGTGAGAAAGAAAGATATATAGAGGCAAAGTCTAGAATTAAGTTAACTGAAACTAGACAATTTACTAAAGCTAACCCCATAAAATGAATTGTCACATATTACTGCAAAGCATTTCTAATAAAAAACTAGCTTATGTAAGGAAACTCTGAAACATAGATAAGCCAGAGCATAGGTGAAAATAAAATAGAACATGTGGTGACTAAAGCAAAAATCCTAATTATTGCGACCATATCCCATACCACTAAATATGTTACCACACTTTATTAAAAGTAACGATATATATTTTTGGTTGATTTAAGATTACACATGAACCTAGATACTCCTACATCATATGGGGCTCTAGTTTTTCCATCTTGAACCTATTATAGATTCAAGACTAGTTAAATGAGAGTGTGGTTAAGGTTGTGCATTTTGTAATGACCAAGCACTTCTCCATATTCATGAGGAATGGGGAACTTATCTTCTCGACCCATGTTTAACACAATGGCACTTGCCTTGAGGAATAATCACCCTAGTCTCCAATTTTGCAGAGGGCAACATGGTTCACTTACATGTGAATTCCTTCCTTGAAAATTTTAAATGTTTCATTAATATATTTTACTTTAGATTTCATATCATATATGGACTTTGATTGTTGCATTTTTTTATTGTAAGTTTGAATGGAGTAAGTTGGACACTTGGAGCCTTCTCCCAAAAACAAAGCATGGTTACCCACTAAGGTACATATTTTATTTATCTTTTTACTCTAGCATTATCAATACTAGAATAAAAGGGAGGTATTTTTAAGACACATAAAACTAGTATTATACACTTGGAAATTTTAGTCTTGGCCTATCTTTACCATACATGACTTGTTAAAACATACATGACTCTTTCCCATACTCCTTCCTAACCATTCACCTTTTACAAACTTGTATTTTCTAATTTTCTATCAATTGTCTCTAGCTATTTTATAGTTTGTGCCTAATATGTTTACTATTCTTATCAGGCTATATCATGATCATCATATCCTTTTTTCCTACTTTCAAAATGCATCTGGTTATACTTAGATGACTTTGTATTACTAAAGTTGTCCATCTGCACCAAAACTATCCACATGACTTTTAATGGTCATTTTCCTAGATTCAAATCTTTCCTAGGGGTCAACCTATACATTTCACATGTCAGTGGCATAAAAAGTTAGCCAAAGATTTATGTATTTATACACAATATGTCTAAGCCTATTCTTTTATAGAAAACATCTAACTCCTATCTAAAGGACTTCTATCATTTGCACATTGAGAAGAATAACCCTAAAGCTTCCAAATTAGAAAACCCTCACAAGTGTAGGCCCTAGCTAAGTTTGAAGCCCCTAATCCAAGTCAAGTTTACACATTTTCAAGTGTTGAAAGCTAAGTTACAAGTTGCATCCATATATACAGAACATTATTTCACACATACACCTAACCGGGAGAACTACGTATGGTTTGAGCCATCTTTGGAGTATTGGAAACATAGGTAGCACTTAGTCATTCAATGGAGGGTGGTTTGGTCAACTCAACCCATCTTCTACATTCATTTTTTAGGTAAACATAGTGTCAAAAGTGGAGTTAGGGTTTCAAAGTGAAGGTGATAGAATCTTGGATAGTAAGATTTTGATATTACATAGAACAATGGTTTACAAGTAGGCGCAGTGACATGCGTTTAAACAGTTCAACATATTTCATAGAAATGTTTTCGATAAGAATCATACATCTTTAGATTTCTATGGGCATGTAGTTACTATTAGATCCATCCAAGTAAGTCTAGACAATCAATTTCTAGATCTAAGCAATACCTAATCCAATTTTAATCCTCTTTATCACCTACACAATCTCAAACCCGAACAAAACAATAATAAATGAGATACCACAATCTTCTTAATCATTTCCAAAAAATAATAATAAAATATAATTTAATATTTACTTGATTTATATATATCCTATAAATATTTTTAAAAATATATGTTATTAAAACATTGATAAAAAATAAAATAAATATAATAGAAAAATGACTCCCAATTCTTATTACTACCCTCTAACCTCTTTTCCATTAAGATATAATACTATTACTCATAATTATTACCAAATCCGAACTCATTTTATTCTAACTTGTTTGTCTTAACCAAATAAGATTTTTCATATACTTGTTTGCTTTTTTTTTTTTTAAACTGAAACGCTGTAAGCGAGGAACCTAACAAATCACAATGTCCAAAGTGAATGAATGCTCTTTTACAAGAAGTTGCACAGAAATGCTAATGTGGTTTCATATTTTGTGACAAGGTCTTCAATGATCTGAATGCATTCCTTATAAATTGATGTCTAAGTATAAGAATAAATAGTAAAATGATAATATTTGAGAAAAAGTTATCTTCTTTTTATTATTTTACCTGGACGGATCACCACCAATAATCCTTCCTGATAAGATTGAATATTATTTTTAACTCCATACAATAACCAGCTGAATTTAGAAACAGTGAATATGTAGACAACAGGCTCAGCGGTTCAAAATACCTTGTATGTTTCGTCCCTGTTTATTACCCTGTTACTCAAAATACAACTACATCAAATCGGCCTAGAGTTGAGCCACGTACTCTGTACATACAGCCAATTCCGCTTCTCCAAAGAATCGCGACATTGTGAATTCAAGTGGAGGCCCGTGTGATGTTATTTCCACAGTATGAATCAATACCCGATTGGTAAAGAATCGATTAATTACAATTACAATGGAGGATAATCACATGCAGAGATTCCAAAGATCCAGAGTTTCTCTTGCCCTGTGATCACGAACTTCCTCTCTGCACTCTTAGAGCAGGCTTGAAATGGGAGACGGCGTAAATGCAGTCTGCTCTTTAGCAGCCGCACTGCTCTTCCTCCTAGGCTTGGCTTCCGCCAACATGGTCACCACATCTCTCATGGAGGGTCGATCCTTGGGCAATTTGCTGGTGCAGAGCAGAGCAATCCGCAAGACTAATATCATTTCTTCCTGTACATGACTACACAGTGCACCAATATTAGAGTCCAAAGCCTGTACCATTCCTTGGCTGGTTCGGATCTTATCTCGAAGCCACTCCACAATATTCCCTGCCTCTCCCAACTCCTGGTCCACAGGTTTCCTTCCTGTCAACAGCTCCATGAGCACTACGCCGAAGCTGTATATGTCGCTCTTCTCGTCTACCTTTAATGTGTATGCATACTCTGTAACAAGAAAAAATCATTCAAATCTTGACATGCTTAATTTGACTAATTTCTTGCTCGATGTATCTATGAAAATTTGGATTCATTACATTTTGAATGAAAACGTGATAATGAATTACCTGGAGCAATGTATCCGTAGGAACCTGCTACCATCGACATGGATTCATTCTTCTGTATAAGCTTGGCTAAACCAAAGTCTGCAACACGAGCATCCAGATTGCAATCGAGCAAAATATTATTGGACTTAACATCCCTGTGCACTACCAGAGGAAAACAGTCGTGGTGCAGGTAACACAGACCCTGAGCAATGCCCACGGCTATGTTATATCTAGTAACCCAATCCGCCAACAGATTGTTGCGAGCAGCTTTTCCATGCAGGGCCTCTGCAAGGTTTCCGTTTGGCATGTATTCGTAAATAAGCAGAGTGTTTACATCGTTGTAGCAGTAACCCAGCAATCTCAGTATGTTTCTGTGCCTCAGATTTCCCAGCACATCCACCTCGGCTATAATGCCGGGGTCTGAGATTTCCAAATCTTTGTGGGTTTTCCATAGTTTTTTGACTGCTACAGTGCCCTCGCCCCGTGGCATTTCTGCCCTGTACACTGTACCTGTGCCACCCATTCCTATTATGTTGGTTTCTTTAATGCAGGCCAATATCTCGTTGCTGGTGAAGTTTAGCCTCTGGAAGGCTGTCATTCTCCAGGGCCATTCTTCTGTGTCGTGGAAGCTGCCCCTAGAGCTATAGTAGTGCTTGTACAGAAAATGCGCTCCCGCTATGAAGATCCCCACACAGACTACAATAACTAAGATTCCAATAGCCCAACCAAAATGTGCCCTGCCCTTTCTTGAGACGGACGATTCTGTACCGGTCGGGCATGGGCCCAGTATTCCTCCGCACAAGCCGCTGTTCCCCACAAAGTTATCAGCTGTCACTGTTCTAAACATCCCATCTATTGGAACAGAACCGGAGAGATGGTTATAAGACACATTGAAAAGCTCCAGTGCTGCTGAGCTTCCAAATCTGGACGAAATGGCGCCTGTGAGAGAGTTTTGGGAGAGATCCATAATGGACAACGCCGGCATTACTGCAAGTTCAGCGGGGATATTTCCCTTCAGCTGATTCTGTTTTAAGTCCAATGCCACCAGCTTCTCGCAGGCCTTAATGCTCACTGGAATGGGTCCCCAAAAGTTGTTATGAGACAGATCTAGAACGGATAGGTAGATACAATCCTGGAATCGATTTGGGATTTCCCCTGATAGATTGTTGTGAGAAGCATAAAATCTCTGCAAGCTGGGCATTTTCCATATGTCCGAAGGGAGTTCCCCCTGGAGCTTGTTGTAAGACAGATCGAGGAAAGAAAGCCTTGGGGAGAGGGGAAGATCTTGTGGTACTTCATGACTGAGCCTGTTGTGGGCCAATTCAAGCCTGGTGAGAATGGGGAGCGTTCCAAACCCAGCAGGTACTGGGCCGGTTAGCTTATTATTCTGCATTCTGACCCTCCACAGAGATGGGCACCTGGCCAACCCCTCTGGAATGGGGCCTGTGAAGCCATTGTTGAAAAGAATAAGCTTTGTGAGGTTGCCACCGCTACAGAGCCCCCCAGGTATTGGACCGCTGAAGAAATTAGATGATACATCCAGCCACTCCAAAACTGATTTTTTTCCCAGCTGCTGAGGCAGAGAGCCGCCCAAGGAATTGTTCCATATCTCCAGCGTCTTCAGATTAGGCAGATCCCCTATACCTGCAGGTACAACACCGGTTAAATTATTGTACATAACACTCAGCAGCTGTAAGCTCTTTAGCTTGCCAATTTCAATTGGAATGGCACCTGAAAGAACGTTATCAGACAGGTCTAAATACATCATAGACGTCATGTTCCCAAATTCCACAGGGATTGTTCCTCTCAACCTATTCCTGTAAAGAAACAGAGTATTGAGCTGCTGAAGCTGCCCTAATTCTTTGGGGACAGTGCCCTCCAAATTAGCACAGGCCAGATCTAAGTACTGTAGTTTAGTCAGGTTTCCTATCTCTGGAGGAACGCCGCCATCGAAACTATTGTAACCGAGAATCAGTTTCTCCAGCAAAGGCAGCAGGCCAATTTCCGCTGGAATCGTCCCGCTCAGATAATTGCCTGATAGACCCAAAAATCTGAGTCTTGTTAGCTCCCCATATGACCGTGGAATACTGCCATCAAAGTAGCTTCCCCTTAAATCCAAATACTCCAGCCGCGAAAGCCTCCCAATATCTTCGGGCAGCGGTCCTGTGAAATTGTTACTATAAGCAGATATGTTGACGAGCCGGGAGGCCCGATCCAAGCCGCCAGGAAACTTCCCGACGAAAAAATTATGACTTATATCCACAACGACCAACTGGGTGAGATTGGCAATGGAAGCAGGCAAACCTGTAGCGAATGCATTGCAGCAAATCTTGAAAACTTGAAGCTGAGACAGCAGCTGAATATCGTCGGAAATTTGACCGGTGAGATTCATGCCAGAAACATCGACCTCTGTAACTCTCCCATTTGCATTGCATTTGATACCATTCCAGCTGCAATGCAAAGAGTTTCCGTATTGCCAATCGATTAAACGGCCTAAGGGGTCGTTCACACTGGATTTGAACGCTAGCAGGGCCTTTGCATCCGCGTTTGGATCAGCATAACATACTGAAATAATAAATGGGAACAACGCTGCTGTAAACAGTGACAATCCCATGTCGGTCATAGCTCAGAACACATACAATACAATGTAGAGTATAACAAAGATATTATCTACGCTTCCCCACCATTGTCATGTATGTACAGAGATTCAAACTGCTCATACATTGTTGGAGTTGAGGAAGCGGGGGGTGGATCATGAATGGAATGCTGCCTCTCCCTCTGCCATCTTCTGTCACCTTTTTATTATAATAAACATTTATGCTAATGCAGCTGCCGCTTTCTTTGCAGCTTTAAATATTGAAAATTTGTAATGTTCGTGCAGTCTTGAGTACCGCAGAAGGGTAAGATTACAGCCTGCAGAGATCAGAGACCAGAGTCCAGAGTCCAGAGCTTGTTATTAATTAGGGCAGATTCGTGAGGATAAAAGTAGTCATTTCGTTTTCATCTAGGTACGAGTGTTACAGAAAACTGTTCCGCGGTCGTACTCTCTGCATGCACATTCTTCAATAGTTTTGTTTATGCAATGTAGATCAATTCTTAAATAATAAAAATAGTTATGGAATTCCATTGCTATAAATATTTGAGCTCCGTTACCTAGGATCACTTTCCCTCCTCCATAGGATGATTTGAAGATAACTAATTTTATTTCCAATTAGGGCTAAATGAGATCCACCTAGATTCGTGTGACCATGCCCAAGGCTACAAGCATTATAGAATGGTGCATAAAGTGACTTTTAGTTTACATAGAAACAAAAGTCTAACCAACCTGGCCACCTCTTAATATATAAACTAACTATTTTTTATAAATAAATACGTTTTCAATAATAAAATTCTATCATAACTCGCCATCTTTAGATGGGATTATATAAAAGATAACACATTTGTTGTATAATAAATGTACAAAAAGGATCTTGCCAACATTGTGTTTCAATAATTATAAAAAAATAAGAATGTGTGTAAATACCATTATGATTATAAAAAATGTTAATGATTTGAATCAAACACAACTCATATATATTAATTCATATATATTTAAATAGATTTTTAATTTGATATTGTTTTAAAGAAGAAGTAAAATGATCTTGCCAACATTATATATGTAGATAAACAAGGATACATTATTTGGAAACACCTCATTTTGATTTGAGGTATCTATTGATTATAGAATTATATTATTTCACGGTATTTGTGGCCTTATTAATTATTAGATTCTCATTAGCATGTTTTTTAATATTTTAAGTGTTTTTTATCATATCATTTTCATTTTTCTTTCTTTCTTATTTCTTTTTACTCCCTACTTGTTTATTTGAGTTCATGGTGTTTCCCCTAAGAATGTATAGTGTATGGTTTTGGGGTTGGCCATTGATATCATTATTTTACATTTCTTGTGTCATGTGAACTTGAAGTGTTAGTTTTTTCACTAATTTTGTGGAAGCTTTCGCATTAATAGGGTCCTCATTAAATTTGAGAAGTCTATAATACACATGTGCATTAGTAATTTCAAGGCATATAGTCAATGCACTAAAAACAATCAATTCAAAATGTTAGAATATAAATTCAAGAGTCTAAGGAAATATGAAGCATTTACTACGGCATTTAAAAATAAATTGCATATTCATTATAGCGTTGAAAGTCATATATAGTAGAAACTACATCATCACTAGACTAACTATGTTACTTGAGATGTTTGTTACTTGAGATGTTTTGAATTATTGAGGGGACTAATAAGTAGTTGATGCTTAAAAATCCTATTAATATTGAACATAAGCCCCAAAACAAACATTTTCCTTATTCATTTGTAGGTTTAGCTTCCCTATTAATGTTTTGAAGAAGGAAATCAATTTCCCAGAGATCCGTGTATAATTTAAGAAATGCAAACTAGGTTTTTAGAGCCCCAAATCTGATAAACAAATTCATCAAATTATTTTTTACATGTATTTGTTTTAATAAATAGTGACACTAGCAAGACAACTTTAATGCACTATGGATGAGATAAGCGCATGAGAGGGATCTAGGAGAAAACAATCATAAAAAATAATGATAAACCTAATGTACTAAATACAAACTTAAAGTACCCATAAACGATTGAAAAATTAATAAAAATAAAAGAGAAATGATACAATCATGGTTAAGGGTCTCAATGAAGATATTCCTTACATCTTACAACCCACACATGAATAACATAACTGTTTAACCCTAAAATGGATAAGAGGCTATCCTACCTTGGTGGTATAATAGGGTTAAGAATATAGAAATGACAATGCACAAGGGTGATAATCATATCTACATTACGTCAATTAGATGTTAAACTCATCTATAAGCATACACTAAGTTTATTATGTTGAGTATAGACTAAATATAGAAAGTACAACTAAGTTATGTATGGAAATGACAAAGAAGTAGTATACTTAGATGGTTTTGATTCTAACATGGTGTTGGATCTGGAACATGCATAAATCAAGATGGAAGAATATTTTGAAATAGTCATCAAATTCTAGCTCTGACGCTTCTAAAGCTCTGGACACTAACTTCAGCTTGGGACAATTACGTCGATGTTATTGTTTGGGTTTGATGCAATTTTATTGTACTAAACACCTACTGAAAAAGGATGTGACCACCTAGATGCTTCTGGGTTTATCTTTGCATTTGATTTGGTGTATTCAGATATGGGTCATAGACTATTGCTCCTCATGAAATGTTAAAACCCTAGTTCTTCATATTCAAAGTGACCTTGGGAAAAAATGGGTTAGTGGGCACATGGTGTTAAGCTGACCCCAAAGACCCCTTTTTTAGTGAGCACTTCATATATAGCCAATACTCTAAAGAAAACCTCAAATTGATGTAGTTCTTCCCTACATGTTGGCTTGTGTGTGAATCATACAATATGTGTAAAGCAAGTATAATATTGACCTAGCTTAAAACTTAACAAATCAGGCTCTTGGGCTTCTCTTTTATTACTTTAGACTTGTAGATGTGTTGTACTTATGACTGGTATGGAAATAGGGAGGATTTATTTAATTAAATGCTCTTTGAATGTTCTTGGGTAAGAATACTTGGCATTGTTCCCGTGTTGTTAGGTGAGAAATGAATGAGGGTTGATCTTGTATTTATATCAATCCATTTGGATAAATAACTCACATTAAATCACTTAGGGTGACAATTACGATACATTTTATTTTCAAAATAGATGACTTTAGGGCACTAGACAATTGTGTCAGGTTAGAACACTAATGTCAATGCTAATGTTTGTCTTGGATGTTAGTGTCCAAGGAGGAGGAAAGTAGGTATAGGTTCATAACTTATAGATATGGAAGATAAGTACATTTTAAGTATTCTGGGTAAGATAGAAGGCTTAGGTCATCAACATAAGACTAGTTTGACTAAGAGATATAGGCCAAAGAACATAAGATAAAATAGATGCGAGACTTGCAGAAGGTAGAAAAGGTTAATAAATGAAGGGAATAACCAAGTTTTGAGTTTTCAAAGTGTATAATATTAAGGTGTTATATAATCCATAAATATCATCTACATGTCGCCCTTTAATCTAGTAATGAAATTATTAGTTTAAAGGGAAGGAATGTGTACCTAGGTGTGTATAACACACCTTATCTTTATGTGTGCCCAACTTGAGTGATTTACTAGTGACCAACCTACGACCAAGAACATGTTACAATATATAATCAGTGCATATAATTATTAGACCCAATTTTTTTAATAATATAATCTAAGTATTTTGGAGCCATAAGTGTAAAAGAGTAAGGGTGCAAGAGTAGGCATCAGGACCATGATGTGGGAGAAAACAATGTAGAAGAGAGAAACATAAGAGAATGACATGGAAGACCTTAGCATGAAAGGGTGATTTGAAAAATATAAGGAAGTGAATAATAAACATAAGACACATGACTTTGAGAAGCGCAAGACTAGGGCAAGAGCGCAGGGAATAGAGGCAATTACAAAGCAGTTCATAATAGTAGTAGAAATTAATGAGTAAATCTAGCACCGATCTATGAAATAAGAAGAACATGAACACAAATATCTAGCATAGAGAGGGTATATAGGGGTGGTTAGGCTCAATTCAATAGGAATTAATTGTAATGACTCTCCATAACTCATTATTAGTAATACCCCTTAGCTTTATTTAGAAAGTGTTGTTACCATGGTTAGAGTTGGTATATTCATTGTTAGATTTGTTTTAGATACAATTAGATGTAATTATGAAGTGGTTATGAATATAAAAATGAAGAGATAGTGTAATTAAAGAAGCATCTTGTAATCTTATTCAATGAAAGCAATATAATCCTTTGACTACAAATTGTGATGTGTTGAACTCTATACTGTTAACTTTGATTTTATGATAATAGTTATATGCATTGTATTCATTTTAATAAATGACTAACTATAGACTAATGTTGGTATTAACAATGACTAAATGGATTATTTCAAGCACCTGAGTAAGATAGATTTGGCTAACCACCATTGCATGATAGAATTAATAGGGACCGGTCTAGGTTACATGCTTCGGGTGAGCATGTGAGGTTTCTTCTCATATGATATGCTGGCGTGCAAGCTCGTTAGCATCTTATTTCTATTAGGCACGTAAATAATACTTATTTATGCAAAGTTAAGGAAAAATACCCAATTTTTTGGGTTTCATTGTCAGGACCCATTGTATTTGTTAGCACGATGGTTGCAAGATGTTTGAGTGACTATGTTTGGAAAATGTCAAGCATTGGGTTGGTACCGTATAGGAGAACTTTGCATTGTAATATATTGAACCAAGATTTTATGCATGCACATGGGTAAAGTAACATTTATATGATTCTCTATATGAAACATTCTTTGTAGAAATACTCATTTACTTGCATGCTTGGGTTTAGAATATGTGAAAGACCATTAAATAAATTATAAATGAAATCATTCTCAATTATTAGAGTGACAAAAAACCTTAGAAAAGTTTAAAACTACTTGGACACGTGTAGTGGATGTGTGGTGGAAAGGAGCACTCAATAGATACATTTTGGAATACGATATATCTACATACTTTTGTCTAGAGGAAGTACAGTTTAACTTTCTGAGGGGATTGTGTAGGAGGTATCTCAAGCAATTTACTTTAGAGATTGAGAAGCTTATAGTTGATTCTGGACTTGAGAACTTCCCCATAGATGATTGAACTCTCTCATGCATGAGCAACATGATTAGTGGGGAAATGGAAGAACATGCATCAGTATGGGATTGGTAGTTCAGTATGGAAGTTGAATAACATGAACTATAGAAGCATAAGTATGATAAATCCAGACGTAAGGCTATGAGAGGTAGCGATCTCAGAGGTAAATGGGAATATATTGAAAGTGTTGTGACAATCTACAGGAGGGCAAAAAGGTATGGCAAACACTCCCTAACCATGGATTTGTTCCCTTTATTAGCATAGGTATGCATAGAAGAAGTAGGATAAACATTGATAGTAGAACCTAATCCATATAGACCCAATTCCTCCACCATAATACATGATTGTGTATTTGAGTTTGATGAAATTCTTGTTATAAATTAGGATACTGATAACATATAATTTGAAGTTAAATTTGAAACTAAAATCATAGAAGAATATCTAGGATTATAAGATCAATATAATAATTTACCCTTAATTTCTAACTTTCTATTGCAAGAAATACTTATGGATCACCTTGGAATGCTTGTTGGACAAAATCTAACTAGTGGACAGACTTTAGGACCAATAATAACTAATCAACCTCCCCCAATGCCCATTATATTTGGTGCACCTATTGTTATAGGAGAAGTGAGAGGTAATACTAGAGGTGGTTATACTAGAGCTAAAGGATCATGAGGTAGTGCAAGAGGCATTGGTAAACCTCCACCATAGGGTCCAGGAGGAGGAACTAGGGGAGCACCACAACAAGGTCCACTACAACCACCCAATGCACCTACAATCTACTACAAGATGACACTTCACTTGTCTAAATATTAAGGTTTCAAAAATACAACATAACATGTTTGTAAGTGTGAAATCATTTGGTGAACATGGGGTATCACTTCTTATGAGTGAAAGGAAACTTAGTTTTCCACTATTCTATCAGATTACACACACAAATGTTACTATCAAATTCAACAAGTGGTTGTGAATTATGAATTATTAAAGACTACTTTTATCCAAGAATTTGATATCCATGAATTTGAGTAGCAAAGTATTTCTTCCTTAAAATATATCAAACAAGAGCTCACATAAAGTGTGGGAATGTATGATGCACATTTCAAAATTATTCTTTTGAAGATATCATTTGAGATTAACCTGACACAACATGCTCATTGGTTTATGGGAGGTTTATTACTTTCATTATAAAATGTCTTATCTCACAATACTTTCATTGAACCGTGAGAGGCACTAGAAGCTACCCTCCGTGCTAAACCTATAGGAAGTATAGATATGGGGATCAACATCTTTATGGAGACTTAGATTTCTCTGATGGTTTCTCATCTATATAGATTTATGACTAATAATGCTTATGATACTTGTAGCATCTTTTGGTGTGTTGACTACGAAGTGGAAGACCATAATAGTAACAACTATCCATGGAAGAATGTTCTTGTTGTATTGAAATAGTCTTATGAGATTTACAATGAAGATCATGATGTAAGGATTTATCTCTTACTTCAAGATGCCACCCAATCTAAAGTGTCACTAGACTATAAAATATGTGATGCATATACACATGATACCAATGATCATTGAGTCATTAATGAGATTCATAAAGTGTGCACATGATATATATGCTAAACTTACATAGCTGAAAACTAGGAGGCTAATATAGGTTGATGTTTTAGAGGTTGAGGGTGTGGAAATGGATGTGAAGGTGGTCATTTTATGCCAAAGATATGTTATAAGAGTGTTTCTCTACACCACTACCAATGTATCTACACAGTCTATCAAACCTATGCCTTTTATAAAAATGAACATTGCCTAGAAGAATGTCCCAATTTGTATACTACCATTACTAAAGAGTGAAATGAGAAGGGCGTAGGGATGATACATGTTATAAAAACTCATAATACTCAATGGATACCATGTCATACCACTCCACCATTTGGACCCAAGGTCAATATCATTACATGGAGTGTCACTCATTCCTAACGACTTCAAATCCATCAGATGAAAAGGCTTAGAGTGAAGAAACTCATGCACAACACTATCTCAATGCTCAATCATAGAAAGAATTGTTACACAAGATAATGGCCTTATTATATGATCTAGAAGATGAAATTTCATTCTTAAAAGATAAGGATGATAATATGTAGGCCAAGATATAAAAAGTTATAGTGCCCATGAATTCAAGGCATGATGAGTTCCAAGAGATGTGCAAACTCTTCCTTAATGAAGACATCATTCCTCTTATCAATAATTGGTTATGACATCAAATAGAAAAGCCTTCTTAAGACCATTATTTGAACCATGTGCAAGGATAAGAGACCCATATTCAACCAAACCTATAATGTGATAAAGAGGTCATTATCAATGTATCCATTGATGGTTGGATGATCTGTGACATCCTCGTATACATTGGCACATAAGTTCATGTTCTAACCAAATATTCCTATAAAAATATGGGGAGCCCCACTTTTTTGTTGGATTATTTTTAATGATCCAAAGTGTTTTATTTTAATTTTTTAAAACTTTGTTTATGTTTTAGAGTTTGTTTTATTAAATAAGTTGGTTACTTGGGAATGTTTGTTCCTGTAACCACCTGTGAAGCTTTTTAAGCTTTCAACTTTCATTGTAAAAATTATCCAAATATAATACAACATTATTTTTGGTGTGAATGTTTTTCGACATGATGAAATTTATTCATTTCTTCCATTAGAATATGGGCCAACATTTTCAACCCTCCCCATGTGTCTTGTTCATGGCCAACAAGACTTGCACCCTATCCATAGGCATTATTAAGGATGTCATCGTTAACATCTTAGGAGTCATGTTTATGGGTAATTTCAAGGTAATCGAGCTTGCTAAAGCTGATGACTTCCCTTCTCTTTTGGGTTGACCTTGGTGCTATATGAACAATGATGACTTGTATAATAAGAAGATATATATCAACTTTTATAGTGACACTTAGCGTGTAGTTATACATATCAATAATGACCAAGGACCCCCCTTTATAGAACCCATTAATGTTTATGAGCATGTTAATATAATCTATAACATTACTACCCAAGGACATGAAAATGTGGATCCTACTCCTAATGGCATCTTGCAATGGGAAGATGATCAATATATTTTGAACAATACCAGTGTCACTTATGACCAATAGCCTCAGGGCACATATGATCTAACAATGCACAAATATGGTGTCTTAGAAAACCACCTAAGCTACTCTCTAAAGCTCACTCAACACCACAAAATTGTTCACCTCATTGGTGGATGATTTATGGCTAGACCACCCTTACAGTTGGATCAAGCACCTAGGTTTTATGGTCAAATGGAGGTCTGGGAATACTTATAATAGTTATAATCTTACTATGTTAATGAGGACAAAATGTTTTATGTGATCTCCTTTATATGTCAAGGGATAGCTTCTTGATGGTGGTCTACTCATTAGTACCAACTAGATACATGGGATTAAGTATGAATAGTCAAGCATAATAGATTTGACCATGACAATTGTGTTCACACCACCCTAATTTATAGTGGTATTACTTATCCAAAGCAACATATAACACAATGTGAAAGTTTTTGGGGTGTTGATTAAATATTTTACTATAATTATTATGGTACATGCATTCTATGGTACCTTATGAACCTAGGCTAGGGCATGGTACATTCACCAATAAATGTGTAGAGATATGGATACCTAAAAGTGCATAAAAAATGATTTGCTTTCCACCTTTACAATTTAATCACCGTGAATGGATTTGAATTTGTCTCTTTAAGTGATATGGCATGTAATTATGAGCAATCAAGCACTAGATAAAGATTATATACACCACATGCATGTCACAACTAAGGATAATTTGGTCATCTTATAAGAACCTAATACTTCTACCATGGCTTAGTTAGAACTAGACTCCCAATTTGAATATGACCATTAAGAATATATCCAAAAGGGAAAGGAAAAGGTTGTCTACCAATTTGATTTGGGTACTAATTTTGATCAACTAGAGCCACTATTTGACCACTTAAATATATATACAGAGTGTGGGTGCATGATGTCAAAGATATAATGTAGTCTAAGTAGAAACTATAATTTGTGCCACTTCAAAAGGTTCAATAGAATATTGGAATAGATGATGCACCTAAACTAGCCATGGTGGGGAATTAGTGGTTTGATGTTGAGATAACTAAGATCTTTGAACTTTTGCATGAGTACCAATATGTTTTCCCATGAAACTACATAGAAATGAAAGGAGTACATCCATCATTGGGTAAAATTCACACTAAGTTGGTTGAAGGTGCTCGACTAGTGAGTAAATGACCATATCAGATGAACCCAAATCTACACACTTAGGTTAAAGAGGAAATTGATAGTATGTTGCATGATATAGATATTAATCACATTAATAAATTTAAATGGGTTGGTCCTATGATGATCAACATCAATAAGTATGGTCACATTCAAATTTGTGTGGACTACAAGCTACTTAATGTAATATGTGTAACATATCCTTTCCCAATGCCTTTTACCCAAGAAATTTTAGAGGTGTTGCTAGGTATGAGATCTACACATTCGTTGATGGATTTTATGGCTATTACCAAGTCCAAATCATTAAATAAGATAAGGCAAAAACAATCTTTAAAAATGAAATGTGTTCTTTTATGTATAATGTTATACCTTTTCGCCTTAAGAATGCATCGATCGTGTTCTCATGCATTTTGGTGGAGGCTTTCAAGTATTTCATCCATAATTTCCTTCAAGTTTACTTGGATGATGGGATCGTGTATGGTTTAGTGTGAGACCACTGTGATAATATATGCCTCATGTTTTAGCATTATTGGTAACTTTAGATTTACTTGAATCTAAATAAGTGCATCTTTGCCACCTACCTTATTTGGGATCTTATTGGGATGGCCTATTGGTAGATCCAGTTAAATTATGATCATTGTCTAACTCCTAATTCCAAACACTTAGCATGAGGTTCGTGCCTTTTTAGGTCACATAGGGTACTACTAGAAGTTTGAAATCCCTCCTAGAAACAACCACATTTACATTTTTATTTTTTCAATATGCAAACAATCCCCAAAAAAGCTTCCATTGGAAAATAAACCTCTAAGCAACTCTTTTCAAGGTATTACCTCTAGTTTTTCCACCACTAGATGGATACCTTGTGTTATAATGGCAAGAATGTCAATAATATACTATTTATCATATAAAGACAATTGGTCTTGCACAAAATAGGGTACCATAAACTCTACAACATTCTAGAGCATCAAATAGTGGAGGAACTTAAATTCATGGGCACTTTTATCAAACCCTATGTCCATATATTATTCACTTCCAACATAAGAGTATGATTAGGGGGTTTGAACACATGCTTCATTCAAATATGAGGCCATTTTGTTAATTCAAACTATGTAATTTATTTTGAAAATTATCTATTTTGTTATTACAAGTTTAATGAAAAATCTAGGGATATTTAGATGCTCGAGGGATCAAAATTGAAAATTTAAATTGATATATTGATGGTGAAATGACTAACCTTTGATTAAATTTCACATATATTGTCAAAAAAATTGAGTCTTTAATGTATTTTTGTGTCATCAATGCAAATAACAACCTTTTGATTCTTTTCTCATTTTAATTTGAATGTGCCAATCAACTTTGGTGGGTTCATTTATTTTCTAGATGGCAACTATTCATTAACTTTGTGTGTCTAGTCATCATGTTCTAGACAACTATTAAATTATTACTTACTCATTTCTTTGCCTTATTGTCAAACTCATTTATGTATACTTTGATCCTATGTCTCCCATATTGTGACACTTGCTAAATTATCATTTACTCATGCCTTTATATCTATATGTATGCTTTATATATTCTAGGTCTATGAGTTAATGTAATTGTGCCACGTGGAACAACCTTAAGCCTACAAGGTCTCAGAGGCATGGGAGCATGGGCACTTGACCTTTTTGAATTGTATATGTCTATGTAAATGTTTCATGTAATAGAATGTTGACATGTGGTGTGATTTGAGGGCATTAGGGGCATGAAAACTCAAAGCCATGGGACCATTAGTTCATTGACTAAGTATTATCTTCTTTGAAAGTTTGAACTAATAGAATTGTTCCATTTATCATATTATTAGATCTTGGAGGCTCACAGGTATTAGACCACAAGGCCTTAGGACCATTATACCCATGTAATATTTTTGTAGTTATGGGTAAATAAAAATGTGTTAAGTGTTAAATTCTTGGAGTTGTAAGCTTAAAACCATTATATTGCGAGAACTTGGAACCATTAGACCATATTAATCATTTTGTGGTTCAAAATTGATGAAAACATGCCAAATGTTGAATGATCATAACTTAGAAGCTTAGGACCATTAGGATACAGTAATTTAGAACCATTAAATGATTAAATTTAATTTTAAATATTCAATTATTCTAAGTAAACAAAAAATGTGTCATGTGGCCTATTTTCAGAGCTTAGATATGTTGAAAACTTGTCATGTTAGTCCATAAATCAAAGTTTCAAAAATTTAAAGGGAAATATGAAAACCTAAGGTTAATAATAACTCAAAATATATGTTCAAGCTTTGATTTTCATAATTTTAAATCTTCTAAATTTAGACTTTTGAAGACAACCTTAAACATTTGCATGAATAAATTCATATCATGGATTCTTAGGGTTTATAGGAACCTAATTTAACAGTTTAAAAAATAATGGGTTCCCATTTAAATTTTTTAAAGTGGGGTGTGTGTATTAGGGCATAAAAAATGGTGAATCACAAGGGAAAATACTCATGAGTAGTTTTAGAGCTTTGAATCTCATTTATGTAGCATATCCAAACTTCATCCCTACCAAGAAATGAATAAACAAACTAGACCTTGAAATAGACTCATACTTCCTCATGCAACATACTAACCCTTTCCATACCTTGGACCTAAGTGTATGATTTTATGGATTAAATTTTCCTTATTATGAGAGTTTTAACAAATTCATGGATAGACACTATAGGTTTCATTTTGATTTCAAAATTTACAACCAAATAGTAAGGGAAGCCTAGGCATTGATTTGCTACCATCCAAACATCCATAGACCTAATAGAGATACCTCTTATTCCACTCAAAGCCTTGCTCTACTACCAATTATATGTTCATATCCCCAATAGATATTTATTGAATTACCCATCTTCTATTAGTTTGTATGATTAAGTTTTTTTTGAAGCACAAATAGAAGAAAGGTTGGGAACCACTATTGGATAGGCGCATGTATAATAAAACTTATTTTGATCAATACATCCATGTCATTGTATATCCAGTTTAATGTTTATTACCACTCCTCTAAGTTTTAACATGTTATAGTGAAATTAATCATTAGAAATTAAATATATTTCTAAAATTTACATGATTATATTAGATTAAATCCCAGAGGTCTAGTAAACTCATCCAATCAAAGCAAGACCTAATTCAATCATGACACATACATTGACTCCATAAGTTCTAGTTATATCAAAGTAAATCCTTATGAGGACCAATGGTGCACCCTTATGAATCACCCCCTTATTTTTCTTAGTTATTTTTTAATATCCATGTAGGAAATTAGTTGGTCTATTTTGTATTTTTAGAAAACTAATCTAGAAAGTATAAAAATTAACTTATTGAAAGTAAAACAACTAATCTACTAAAAGTAAAAGCAGAAAGTAGGACAGACTCATCTTAGAAAGCATAAAACTTATTCTTGAAAGCATGAAATATAACCTCAAATGCAAGAAACATACTCTAATCCTACATCTATAACCTTCACTTATAGTCATCCTAAGGCATCTCCAATTGGAGTAACCATGAAATAGTACTTCAAAAACTATCCATTTACTGGAAAGGCAAGGTCATTACCTTGTAGGTCTTTCAACCAAAATGAAATATTATCTAGAATCTCTGATATCTAATATGGTCCAATCCATAAAGGAGTGAACTTATCATGTTATCCTTTATTATCATGTATTAGAAGCACTAAGTATGATACACTAAAGGATTTTATCTTAGATCTCTTGTCAAACCATATTTTGACAATATCATGATGTTTACTAAAGTTGTGTTGTGCTTCAGTTCTTGCATCCTCCATTTGGAATATATCTAATAGTATAGACTATAATATTTTATATTTTCTCATATAATCTTGCATGAAATAGTGCATTGGTATCTTGAGAGTAATATGGAAGATTGGTTGTTGTCCATACACCAACAAACAAGGTGAATCCTTTGGGGATTGTTTGTGCTTAGTTCTATCAACCTATAGTGCATATTCCAAAAAGAGAAGTTATTCTCTTAGTTTATCTTATGCTAATTTATTAATGGAATCCATTAGATTATTATTAGTAGAATTAGTTACTCTATTTACTTGTGGATAGTAGTTTAAAGAGAAGTTGATTGTGATTTGATTGTCATAGGCCCATTATGGATAGAGGTAGACTTAACAAAGGTGCATGAGGAGAAGAAGTAGCTAAAATAGACATGAGATAAGATTATAGAAACTTAGGGAGACTAACTTGGGTAATAGTTATAAGTGGTGGCAAAGGTGTCACCAACAATGTCCTATTTTTCTAGGCTAGAAGAGGTATAATTTTTTCCATTGTATTGGTTATCCCTAAAATTATATAAGTAGTATTTGAAGATGTAGAGGGAAACTGAGGGTAGGGAAGAACTATTAAAATTTCCCTCCTTATTTGGGGATTAGACTCCCTTTGGCTATTATAATTTACCTCTTATAAATATGTTTATTAACCTATAGGGGAGTGAGGTTGGTCTTGCCCTTATGAAACTTGTGGATGATTTGGAGGCAAATGATGGATCCATGATTCTCTTCTTGTTCTTCCATATCCTTAGCTTGTTCTTCAGTAATATCAAGGTTATACTAAATAGTGTGAGTAAAAATCATAAACATTTATTTATATTTCATATTGGTCCAAAACTCAATATCATCTGATGCATTCAAGAAAACAACATCATGATCATATTCCTGATGACCACATGAAATGTTTACCTTATTTTCCTTGAGGTGCTTGAGATATGTCCTGATTTTCTTCCTAGGGTCTCATTCCCTTAATTAGGACACTTTTAAATTATAATTGGATCTAACTTTACCAACCTCATGGAATTGTGGCCTAACCACAATTTGACGTTATCCAATACTTAGAAGACTTTTATAATAATAGGCCTAATGTTTAAGGCCAAGTTCTTCATCAATGTTGTTGTAGAGTTTAAAATCCACCTCTTATTCTAATTTTTTTTATGGGACATAAAATGGTATAAATATAGGAGTTTCTCTTGTCCCTTCAATTCTTATGACTATATAGTTGGGGTCAATAATCCCCCATTTTAACAATTCCTCTTGTTAGATTTTAAAAAAACCTAGGCATCTAGGTGCCATGGATCGCCTAATATATATGAGGATAGATTTACTCACATATCCTTTAAATTTCATTATTGAATATGTATATAAACATGAAAGAGTAATATTCATATATTATATTATGTAAATATTCTATTGAGGGTTTCCATAGCTCCTCATGTGTCTTATGAATTTTACCCAAGACTACATCTAATAAATATGACATCATATAAAGTTTTCCATTAGATAGCATTTGATTAGGATAGAACATCTATGTATTAAATATAATACTTATGACTTCCCCTAGGGAAACTAACTTTTCTGAAGTTAAAATAATGTCAAACAAAGGGACCCATTCCACTTACACATAAATTATACTTTCAAAAATAAATAGTCTTTTTAAGAGGGCCATATCTATCCTAATTTTAGGTCTAAATTAAATAATAAAAATGGATAAAATGCCTCCCTTAGGATTTAGTCTCTGGCCCTTAACCAACCATTGTTTTAGTTTTCCATCTACTATTTTATGCTCAAGCCAAACATTGGCCTAGACTTGGTTATAAGTGGTCTCAAGACATGGAAGTGTGAGATGCCTTTATAAAACCCTCCCATAAATAACCACAACTACATTTTTGATTTTTTAATATGCAAGCAATCCCTAGAAAATGTTTCATTGAAAAATAAACCTATAAGCAGTTCTATGCAAGACATTACCTCTAGTTTTGCCATTGCTAGATGCAGACCTTATGTTTTAATGGACAACAAGTTTTTATTATACTATTTCTCATTTTAAGATCATTGGTCTTTTGTAGAATAGGGTGCCATAGACTCTAAAACATTCTAGAGTGCCAAATAGTGGAGGAACTTGAATTTTAGGGAAATTTTGTCAAACACTGTTTCCATGTATTATTCACTCCCAACAAAAGAGTACATTGAGGGGATTGAACACACACTTACTTTAAAGAGGAGGCCATTCTCTCAATTTGAACTATGTAATTTATTTTGAAAATATTTTGGTTTATTCTTACAAGTCAACTAAAAAATCTAGGGATCTTTGGATGCTTGAGGGATCGTAATTACAAAATTTTATTGATAGATTGATGGTGAAATGACTAACCTTCAACAAGATTTTGCATATATTTCCCCAAAAAACTAATTATATAATATATTCATGTGTCATCAATATAAATAATGAACTTTTTATTATTTTCCCATTTCAATTTAAATTTGGTAGTAAGCTTTGGTGGGTTCACTTATTTTCTAGATGGAAACTATTCATTAAGTTTATGCGTCCAATCATCATGTTCTAGAATGCTTTCAAATTCTTGCTTATTCACTTCTTTTCCTTGTTGTCAAACTCATTATGTATACTTTGAACTTGTATATCCAAGATTGTGACACTTGTCTAATTATCATTTACTCAAACCTTTATATTTGCATATATGCTTTATATATTCCAGGGCCATAAATTAACATAATTATGCCACATGGAATAAAATTGGACCTATGGGTTCTTAGAGGTAGAGGAGCACAATTACTTGAGCCTTTTAAACTATGTACATTAATGTAAATGTTTCATGTAAGAAAATGTAAACACATGGTGTGATCTTAGGGTCTTGTGGGAATGGAGACTTAGAGCCATAGGACCATTAGTTCATTAACTGAGTATATATTCTTTGAAATTTTGTACCAATAGAATTGTGCCACTTGTCATCTTCTAAAATCTTGGAGGCTCAAAGGTATTAGACCATAGGGCCTCAGGACCATTATACCTATGTAATATTTATGTAGTCATAGGTAAATGAAAATATGACAAGTGCCAAATGCTCAGAGCTTGAAAGCTCATAACCATTAGACTATGAGAACTTGAAACCATTAGACTATGTTAATATTATGTGGTTTCAAATTGACAAAAATATGCCAAGTGTTGAATGCTCAAAACTTGAAATATCGAGACCATTATAATGTGAGAAATCAGAACCATTAAATGATTAAATTTCATTTTAAATATTCCATATTTCTATGTAAAAAAAAAGTGCCACATGGCTTATTCTTAGAGCCCAAAGACTTTGAACACTTAGATTTTTTTTGTGTAAATTGAAGGCTCTAGGTAACATGGTAATGACTCTTTTCCAACTCTTGGTACTCAGGATCTTTATAGACTTAGAATCTATTTCAAAGGGATATAATTTATATTTAATGTGGTGATGCCATTTATCTTGATTTTATGTAATAAGGGTAGGACTTGATCATGAATGATTGACAATTCTTTATTGATAATTTTATGGTCATTTGAAAGAAAACATAGGAACATTAGGATGAAAATATTAGTCCCATTAGTCCATAAATCAAAGTGTCAATTTTTTAAATGGAAATATGAAAACAAAAGGTTAATAATAACTCAAAATATTCATTCAAGCTTTTATTTTCATAATTTGAACTCATGTAACATTAGAATTTTGAAGAAAACCTTATGTTTTTATATGAATAAATTCATATCATGGATTCCTAAGGTTTATAAGACCCTAAATAAATATTTTTAATAATAATGGGTCCTCATTTTAATTTTTTAAAACATGGGGTGTGTGTTAGGGCACAACACAAAGCTACCCTATTCATACATATTTCCATATCAGTCATAGGAATAATATCCCTATAGGTATGAAGTACTAAAAGAGCATTCCATGAGTCATATTTTCCAAGTTATAATCTAAGTCACTGGATGTATTTAATTATCACACATTGAACCCTTATGCACATACAATCCAACATATAGGGAAGAACTACATAATTATGAGGCCTTCTTCAGAGTATTGGCTATATAGGCAATGCCCATTGATAAAGGGGTCTTTGGGACAACTCAATACCATGTGCCCACTAATCCATTTATTCCCATAGTTACTCTAAGGGTGAGGAATCTAGGATTTCATCATTTGATGAAGTGTGATAGCCTATATGCATGATCTAAAGACATCAAAACAAATATGAAAACCCTATAAGTCTCCTGTTGGTCACATCCAAATCTAGTCACTAATTTTTATAGGACATTTGCATCCAATTCTAACACTATGATTGATTTAACTATCCAAATATGATGCAAAATTCTAGAATTTGATGACTATTTTAAGATCTTGATCCAATCCACTTTCAACTTGTTTCAACCCAGATCTACATGTGCATGGTAAACTAGATAAATACTCTTATTTTCAATTCATTATAATATCAATCAATGTCTATACTTCATATTTTTGGCATATCTCAATATTGTAAATTCAAAATATTTTTGATTTGACTATATAAATTAATTATCCTACTATAGATATATTTACCGCCCTTGTGCTTATTCATTTCCATATTCTTAACCCTATATCTCCCCCATTTCCAAATTTAGGATTAAATATTTGATGAACCCATGTCTTTATGAAAACCATAACATATCCTCGGGTATTCAACCTTCTCAAGTTTTTCATTGCTATTTTTTCCCCATATTTACTCTATTATTTATATACAACCTAGGCATAACCCTATATTATCTAGTGTTTCCATCAAACACTTATAGCTTCCTCATTGTCCACATAATATGGCTCAAAACAATGAAGTAGCCAATCCTATACCTAATGAAGATGATACTAATTAAAATGAACCACATACTAAAGAGGTTATCATAGAAGATGATTTTGATCATGAAATCAATGAATCTAACAAAAAAATGAATATGAATAAATATATCAAGAGCAAGTATAATATCTTTCTATATTTTAAAAGTGTATTTGGTAAAACTAAATGATCTTGATGAGATCCTCAAAATAATATTAGAAACCAAAAAAGTGAAAAAACATAGATGAATAACTAGTGCATCTATTGATCATGATATTAGAGATATGGGACATCCCCATATACCAATAGCCCTCCCCTTGAGCACATCATAAACTCATACTTGTAATGGGCATGGATTATGTGTTTACACATTTATTCCCCAAACCAAATCCTACTATTTCTACATCCTACATGAGAAACATTAGCACTTAAACCTAATTACTAGTTTCAATGCCTATATTAACTCAAACTATGGGTTCACATCCTTTGGTGACTTCTTAAACTTCAAACCTTAGTGATCAAAATTTTCAAGACCTTGTCTAAAATATAAAAAATTTGTAAGCAAAAGTTATTAATATCAAGTAAAATAATATGAATTCACTTATTCTACTAATTCAAAAGAGGTTTTGCATAACCCTATTACACCTAAAATTTATTTTCACCCCTTAAAAAATTATTTTTTTGCACATACATTCACATTTTATGATGGTAAGGGTGATCCTAAATAATAACTTTGATGTTTCTATGTGGCATGCCTTTATTATGCCTCTAATGATAATATTTTGAATAAAGTATTTCCAAAGAGCCTTAAGGAATACGCTTTAACATGGTTATATGATTTACCAATCCAATTAGTAAAAGCATTCAAACCTCTTTTGGATCAATTTTTGGCACACTTCTCTATCAAAAATACTGAAAAGTTTTCCTATGCCCAAATTTTAAAGATCAAACAAGGAACCAATGAACCTATTAATGAATATGTCTTGAGGTACAAGATAATGTTGAATAAAATTACCAATCTAATGGTAGATAGATAGCTTCAAGACATCTTCAAGAAAAGTTTTCTTTCCCCATTACATGTTTCCATTATTTTTAAAAAGTTGAAATGTTTTGATGAATTATGCCATAATGTTCACAATAGTGAAATGAAACTTATCTCATTGAATAAACTTAAGTATGTAGAAAACACACCAACTACATATAATAACAAATTTTATATCAAACTAAGTTACAAGGTGAAACTTACAGAACCTAAAAAATAAACAACTACTATTGTTAATGTAGTGTCACCACAACCTAATTGTCTTATCTTATCCAATACACTAAGGAGATAATTTTCACACTTACCTAAATCTTCAACTTCATTAAATCCAAATATTTTGGGGTGTCACCTCATATCTCTCCCTCCTCATATATAGGTTGATATGAGTTTAACTCTACCCAAAGGATACATTGAAAATGCTCATTGTGACTACCACCAAGGCCTTAGGCATGATATGAACATATGTTTTACCTTAAATAATAAGATCCATGACCTTATTGATAATAAAAAAATTACATTTGATGTTCCTCTAAAGGAATGAGGTTCACAACTTGATGATCACCAAAAATAAAAAATATTTAACAAGATTTTGTAAGACCATCCTAAGAAGGAGACAAATGTTAAAATGATATATAATGAAATTCACCTCCACCACATTATGGGAACCCATTAGATGGTATTATTGGTACTTATACATGACATAAAACTCCCACAATTTAGACACCTATTACTTTTGATGACAGTGATATTGTGGATGATGACTCAGATCTTCATTTATTATTCATTTGAGCATACTTTGATCACCAATCTATACATATTTTTATGATTAATAATGGTGTTAGTGAGAATGTTTTCACCATGACATGATACACATGATGATTTATACCCTTTAACCAAAGTGGTCAGAGCATCTAATGGTACCCTATTTAGTGAGATTGACTTTCCTTTACAGGTTAGAGAAACACATGTGATCACTACATTTTTAGTTATACCATACACAAGACTCTTTGATATTGTTTCAATAAATTTTAGCTTATATTTCAAGAAGGGAAAAAGAAGAAAATAAATATGAGTATGATTGGAAAACCTAGTTGATTGTGCACATGTTGAATTAAATGATTGTGAATAGCTCTTCTTTGGCTTGGGAGGATGACATGTAAATAAGACAAGACTAAATTAAATGGTTGGTTAGATAGATAGTTGGGTGGCTTGTCTAGCACTAGCTAGATCCCAGAAGCAAGAGATTCCTTGGGGGCTGTCAATCCACATATTTTAAATAATTAAGTTTATAAATAGAAGATAAGGTACTTGCATCAATAATCAAAAGGTACTAAAATTGAACACAAGAAATTGCTTGCTAAAAAAATAGACTAAAAATGGGTAATATAGTAATAATTAAGTCAATACTAATGCTAAATGGGTCAAGTGTGCTTCAAAAAATTAGGTTAGGGTCTATGAAGAGGAAGGGACATAGAAAATTAGATCTGGTTGGGGGTAGAAGGGTGGAAATAACTTGCTATTATTTCCTACCACAATAACCATAGGTAGTTGATGTGACCATCAGCAGTTAAGATGACCATCAGTGGTTAAGGTAACCATTGATGGTTGGACAGACCATTGATGGTTAAGATGATCATTGATGGTTATTGTGTGTTGGAGGTTGGTAATAAATGGTTGATTGATAGGATCACAAATTTGGATTTTGAGAGATGGGTTAGTAATGGGTTGATTATGAAATTCAAATAAAGTAAATGAATATTGAAAATCAATTACTTATCTTACAGAAGATTGGTTAGATGAATAGTTAGGGTGGTTGGATCATTGATAGAGTCTAACATGATTCTAGTATAGTAATGATACTTAGTTATCAATCGAGGGGTAGCTACAAGTTGGCTCTCTATTGTGATGGTTGGATCATTGAAATAACACCTATAAAAGAAAGCTCTAGATGCAAAATATCTTGATATTTATTGATGCAACCCCTTGATCCTCTCTTATTATAGGCAAGGAAGGAGAGGTGTAAAAAGATGTTAACTAAGATTTTTAATTATAACTCATGTATGTAATGGCTCACACATATATTTAGATGAGCAATTTTTAGAAAAACAAGGTAGATGTTTGTATGTTAACTTTTGGGTTGGTGGACCCTAACCATCGATGGTCAAGGTGACCATCATCGATTGAGGGCCAAGATAAAAAGTGGGTAAAAGGGTGGGTTTAGTTAGTTGGTCAAACTGACCATAGTTAGGCTTGGTTAGGGTTCAAAGGGTCAAATTGGTCCCAAAGAGATCCTAAGGTAGTCTAGGGGTGTTTCAACATTTAGAATCATGGTGTGTTTATTTTTGGTGTCTAAATTTTGCTTCTTTTTATTATGTGGCTTTGAATCAATAAGATGCAAAACAAAAATGGATTATGAGTCAAAGGTTTAGTTACCCCGAGTATGGGAGGAGGTGTTCCCCCTCAAACTGAGATTTGATGAGGTAAAATAGAATTGGGTGTGAGTTTAATAAGGTGGATGAAGGTGATGATGAAGGCAGACATCATGAAGGTATTTGATAGGTTTGGCATTGAAGTGCAAATAGGCACACAAATTGTGACAAAATGTGTGATAACCAAGATTATGCATTAACAAGGTTACCATAGTTGGTAAAACTAAAGGTTAGTGCTAGAAGGATAAGTGATAAGTGGACCATGTGATCAAATTTACGTATGGTGACTAGGTACACTCATAAATGCAAGTCTCCAAACTAATGTTTGTATTTCAATGGGTATCCAAGGTGGGAAGTTCTCCTGAGAAGACACAAGCAGATCTGGTAATGCAAGGTGGTGCAAGTGTAAAAAGTATTCAACATGGAAATGCTATCATGATAGTCAAAGGATCAGGAAAAAGTTGTCACAAAATTCATGTTAGGGTGGCTAAAATAGACTAATGGTGAGGTGTCGAGGTGATTGGGGTGGGACAACAAAGTAGTCTTCATGGGTAGGTGCTTTGATTTTGTTCTACTTTAAAATGGATACTAATTAGAGGTATAATGAAAAAGTTGAAGACCTTGACCATTGATGGTCAGGGGTCCATGAAATGATTATTGATGATCACCCTGACTGTCGATGGTTGGGGTACAAACCCTAAATCTATGGAGGTCAAAAGTGAATGTTATTTTCTTGATTTTAACTTTTAAACTTTAGAGCTTTGGTTGCTTATCATTTTATGACCAAGAATAGTGTTGATGGTGATTGATAAGAGGTGAGAGGTTGCTGAGTTAGACCAAGTGCCAGAGAGGGATTGAGTTAGGATGTAACAAGACATGGGCGTGGCTAGGTAGGGGGTCTTAGGATTCTTCCTCAATGATGGTTGAGGAATGAGGTAGGGGTTATACTTACATTGGTAGATTAGGTGGGTTTTACATATGTTATTGTAGTTGATTGGTTTATTAGTTGGTCTATTGGGTTAGGTGATGGGTTTTTCCCTAGGTAGGTTTTGTGGATTTTGGGTGAATTTCTTCAATGAATTTTGAAATTGATAGGGTGGGGTAGGTGAAATAGGGTAAGGGTAGATATTAGGTTAGAATTTAGGAATTATTATAGTTATTTTAAGAGTTGTTTGGGTTGCTAGGGTTTTGGGTGTTTCACTAGTAGAACACCCATAGTGACCATCAATAGTCGAGACCAACCATTGATAGTCAAAATATATAGAAATATATATTCCTAATCATAAATAGTCACCATGACCATCAAAGATCACTTAGTGTAAAGTAGGCATTCATAAATGTTTAAAGTTTTCAGGGTATAGTAGGTATTGAATGATATGGTATAGGTTAACCTATAGGTTAGGTGGTAGATTTGGTGGGTTTAAATGTGAGGTTCAATAGGGAAGAGTCTAAAAAATGGTCAAATGGGTTAGGCTAGGTAGGTTGGAGTTAGTTCATAGGCAAAAATATTATAGGTGGCTAAACTCATAGATAGTAATTACTTGTAGGCACGAGAGCAGATACAAATGCATGATTGGATGCCATGTATCTTCATAGAGGTTTACCAAGGGCTGACCCCAATAGATTGGGCACACATAGAGGAGGTGGGGCTAGGGGAAATGTGACACTACCACTATGCATCATGTGATGCATCCATGATCAAGGCCCTCATCAAGTGATGGGATCCAGCCATACATAGTTTCCTCTTATCGACTGGTGAGATGACTATCTTACTAGAGGACATGTACAGGGTCACTCGAATGCCCCTTTAAGGTGAGATTATTTATCACATAGAGAGTGAGATAATTTATTGAAGCTAATATATGAGGATGATTATGATCGTGTGAGATGGCATGCTAGGGATTTCAACTATAATATGTTATATTAGAGGGTGATGGGTGAGAGGAGGCTCATGACCATGATGATGATGGCCATTTTGTGCTTTGTCCTTACTAACTCAAGTAGTGGGAGGTTCCCATACTTACTACTCAAGGTTTTAGTTGAGATGTTGCTAGGGAGGATAGTATTTAGATGGGTACCTATTCTTTTGGTGTAGATATAGAGGGAGCTATGAGGTTTCAGGGCCCACAGGAGATACAACATTAGTGTTGATCTAGTTCTACACTACTAGGCATATGAGCACATCCAGGTACTAAGGCAAATGTGATTATCATGGATGGGATGTATATTAAGTTCCCAATCGGTTACATGAGGTGGAGGGATGACTTTTCTACTTCAAGTGTAAGAAGAGGATCCCATGATGTTAATTGGTTCAGGGGTGCACTAGATGCACTAGCTATTAGAGACATCAACTAGAGACCATATTTTAGGTTCCAAAGTGGGCTGAATATAGGACAAAGACCTTCTCCTTACAAAGTTACAAGTGGATTCTTTCTTAGAGGGATGGAGAGGTGGTGCTCATCCCATTTGATATGGTGCAAAGGTAGTTTGGCCTTGTATAGGGTATTATAGGTATATTTCCTAGGTATACGCCTAAAGATGCATAGATCCTATTGTTAGAGCCACATCAAATCTAGATTTTACTAGATCATGAAGAGTTTCTAGCTAGGCCAAAAATAAATGATGCAATATTTATAGAAGGATACATGGCATGGTATCAAGCTTTATATATAATAACAAATTTTGGTGATGGTGGTAGGAGGCCTATGGGTGTGGACCTAGTTGGGAGAGTGGGGTAGAGGGCATAGGTATAGAGGGGTGCCCCAGATGCATAGGTAGGAATGGCACTAGCCACTACATAGGTATAGGTCATAACACTACAAGGTCAGGGACTAGGTAAGAGCTTCACTAGCCTTGGTTACATAAGAGAGGGACTTCTTGAGGTAGAGAGGAGGAGCAATCACACCTAAAGGACCACTAAGAACCATACCTATGGCATGATACCTAGCTACAACAAAGGATCTATGGTATTATGAGGATATATTTTTGAGGTGGTGTCTTGATGAGACCTGATGGGGTAAGTATAGAGTGAGCTTGGCAGGAGGTGCTAGTGCGGTGACACTAGGGTAGTGGGTAATGTCTATAGGTGTATGGATAGGTACTATAGGTGGATAGGTATCGGGGCCTAGTGGTACACAAGGAGATAGTGGTTCCCTAGGGGCATAACTATGACATAGTTATACATATTATATATGAATGTATATCATTTTGATTCTAGCCTTTGAGTCGATGCAATGAGATGTACATTTTGAGAGAGAGAGACATGTATATTTGGTTGTATACATTATGATGTTAGATTCATAATTTATAAATATGATCTTTGTTTATTACTCACTATTCATGGTATTTTCTTTGATTTATGAGATGATGTGATGTTTATATTGATTATGCTCATGTTATGTTGATTATGCCTATGTTATGGATGATGGATGCAAACTCACCTATCTAGGCATGAGATGGATTTTATTTATGGGTATGCTTTATGCCATGTATGTGTATGGTGATGCTTATGACATGATAAACTTTAATGAGTATATGCTTCATTATTTAGATTTAGACATGTGGTGAAAATGGTTGATTGTTTTATTGCTCATGGATTTTATGATGGTATTATGCTTGTTATGTTTATGATTATGGTTATGCATTTGCTTATGACAAACATTGATATGATGTGATGGTAATGTTTATTTTTTATTCTATTTAGGTTAAAGCATATGAAACAAGTTAATTAACAACACTAGATGTGAGAACAAGGGATATAATCAAGAGACAAGCATCTTTAGTGAAAATATCAACTAGTCATGATAGGATAGGAAGAGGACGCAATGCTTCTTCTTTGAAAAATAATAAAATAAAAACCAAATTTGGATTGGCTTAAGGAACATAAACCCTTCTAGTGATTTATATTAGCATTCGTTAGGTGGTTAAAAATGTGTTTTGACCACATAATGTCAAGTGAGATCAAAATAGCTTGCTTATAATCTATAAAGGGGAGATGGATGAAAATATAACCTTCTTGTGAGGCTATAATTCCTCTTCCATAGGTTTTTGAAGAGCCAGTATAAAGAAGTTTATGTCATATATGATGTAGACTGATCGATGCAGGAAGTCTACTTGTGGAAGTTGATTGTAGCTTCCACCTTATTTTGCTGTGTGAGAATTGATTGTAGCTTTCAAGATTAGTTTGATTTTGTTGTGTTTTTGATAATGGGTCTTTTTCTTTATTTCTATATATGGGAATTTGATCAATGTGGGAATCTTCGAAGTAATTTCTATGCTTTTGAAAATTGTTTTAATCAGCTATCCTTCAAGGGAGTGGTCTAAGTCTATTTGCTTTGTTTAAGGATTTATGATAGTTGTCCTTTAAGGGAGAAATCTACCTTATTTTTGTGAAATTTTAGTATGCTCATGCAGCTATCCTTCAAGGGAGTAGTCTACAAATATGTAGGAATGACCCATGATTGCTATTGGTAGGGATTTTTCTTTTTTCTTTGTTTGATTTTGCTTGACATAGACTTGCTTATATAGGCTTAAGGGCTCACATTTATGAAGGCAAAACTAAAATAACAAGGTTTAGTAGGCGTAAAGAGGTTTAGGTGACACCAATCATGAGAATCCATCATAAGAAAGGGGCAAAAATTACCATAAGAATCATGCCATGGTACCCATTATTCAAGATTAGGCTATGACTGTTACAGACAATCACATGATTCATTTTTAATTAGTTGCCCATAAAATAAGGAGATGAATGCGGTTGAAAGCAAGGGATGAACTTAAGTTAAAATAAAAGATGAATGTGATCCTTCTTAACAAAAGAATGGATGCAGATGAAAAACATTAAGGGACTCAGGCTCTAGGTTGCCTTCAAGAAAAGACAACTAGTAAGCTTTTGATCCATACTTGTGGGTTATGATATAGGGTCTAAGCCAATTGAAAGCAAAATTACCCTACTTTATTTTCTCCATACTATTGACATGTTGATTTTCCTTTAGGAAAAGGTCTTTGATGTTGAATTCTCATACTTTAAGGTGTTTCTTATAAGCATGTTTGACATGCTATTGATAGACATGAAGATGGGTAACGGTTGCTAAGTGACATTCATAAAATATCTCAAGCTGGGCTAAGTGGTACTAATGATAATCATCTTGAGTAGTGAGATCTTTCAAATATATGCAAAGAGAAGGTATTTGGACTTCAATAGGTAAGATAACCTCCACCCCAAATACAATAGAAAATGGGTAGTATCCATAAGGGTTCAAATTCTAGTATGATATTCCCATAAGGTGAATGGTATATGCAAATGCCAATCCTAACCAGATGCATTGACCATTTTGGTGAGCATGTTGTTAAGACTTTTGTTAGAGGCCTCAACCTATTCATTCACTTGAGGGTGATAGGGTGAAGAAAAACTTAACTTTATCCCAAATGCATCACAAAAACCTTAGACTTGCCATTATCTGTGATAATCTTGTGAGGAACACCGAAATGGTAGATGATGTGACGATTGATAAAGTCAATAACCTTCTCCACGTTGGTCAAGATTAGAGGAATAAATTATACCCATTTGGTAAAATATTTGATCACAATGATGATAGAATGGTGTCACTATAAAGAATAGGAATTAATTTCACTAATGAGGTCTAGACCCCATTGTGAGAAGGGCCAAAAATTAGTGGAAACATGAAGACTATGGCTAAGTGCATGATGTAGATTGGCATGTTGTTGACACTTAACACACTTTTTCACATAATCATAAAAGTCTTGGTTAAGGGATTGCTTTGATTTTGGCTGGATTGACCTTGATTCCCTAAAGGGAAATGATAAATCTAAGGAGCTTTCTTGACAAGACCCTAAAAATGCACTTTTTGAGGTTTAGGCGGACATGGTAATGGATGAGTCACTCAAAGATAATCTTGAGAATGGCCAAATGATCCTTATAGAGTTGATATTTTCCAAAAAGGTCATCCACATAGTCTTCTAAAATCTTATGGATAAAGTCATGGAAGATGTAAGTCATGGCACATTGGTAGGCTACACTAGTGTTCTTCAATCTAAAAGGCATTAATCTATAGTAGAAGGTCCCCCATGGGGTGGTAAATGTGGTCTTGTGCTAATATTCATGGGCAATTAAGATTTTATTGTAACCCAAGAATCTATCCATGAGAGATAACATCTCATGGTTGGTTGTAGATCAACTAGCTAGTTGATTCTTGGTAGATGGAAGTCATCTTTAGGGAAAACAAGGTTGAGGTCATGAAAGTCCACACAAATGTGTAGTCCTCATGTGGCTTTGGTGATAGGTATGAAATTCAAGACCCATTGGGGATAGTCAATGGGTTGACTAAAATTGATACATAGGAGGCACTAAAGCTCTTCTTTGATGAGAAGGTCAATGTGAGGGTGTATGCACCAAAGTTTTTTCTTGATCAATTTGGCATCACGGTTGGTGAATATGTTATAGGTGGCAATGACATGGTCAATTCTAGGCATGTCACTATAAGACCAATAAAATGCTATGTTACGGTCTTGGAGGAAAGCATGGAAGTCCTAAAGTCCCTCAAAATTCAATGATTAGCCAATTTTGATAATGTAGGGGTTATCTAAAGTGCCCAATTTGATGTCCATGGTGGATTCATTCAACATGGTTGAAGTCTCATTAAGAAGGGATTTGTGGATGGAAAAATCTAGGTACCAAGGTAGGTGAGAATGAAATCATCATCCTGACATTGAATAATATTAATGGTAGGAGAGTCATTTCCTATCATCTCAGGATGGGTTAAAGGGATGGTTATGGTTGCCCTCTCTTTTTGATAGGTTAGGGGTATGAGGCTGATCATTTTGATGACAAAAAAAAATTAGGTGGGATAATATCATCATCCTCACACATAGGTGGAGAAGAGGCTGGTGAGGAAGAGTTGTCATCCTTAATAATGGTGATGGTAAGTGGTTTGGTTTGCTTTTTGGTGGGTAAAATGAAACTGAGGCCATGTTTCTCATGAAGATTTTTTGTCTTAATAGAAATCAAATCATGTGGGTCATGATCATATCTCCCAAGACCAAATCCTTTCCAAGCACACCCGTGGAGTTATGTTTTGGCAAAAATTAACTTGTCTAGGGAGGAGAAGCCAAAAGTGAATGGTCAAGGTGAAGGAGAGATGGAAGAAGTATCAAGTGGTTTTTCAAGTCCCCCATAGAGGAAATGGGTTTGATAGTGTGAAGGCCTAAAGGGAATAATGGCTTTGACATTGGGGTCATATCTAGGTTGGTGGTCAAGTTTCCCATACTCTTGGGGAGTAGGGAGAGTGTCGAGGGTGAGGAGGTGATATTCCCCTAGTAAAAGATGTTGGAATGTGGATTCCAAGTAGTTTGAGGTGAGGATTTTATTAGAGGGGATGGATGAGCTAGTTGCTACCTCATTGGTAGAAAAAGGTATGACTTCCTCTTCATGATTAAGGGATTGATTTTGGATGATGAGGGTGTGCTATATGGATGTAGGAGGATGTTTTTGGGTTGGTAAGTCATGTTGCATGTTGAGAAGGGACTTGGGTTAGCTTGGATGGTGATGACCTAGCCTTCATGATCAAATTTAATGTAGTGATGAAGGGTAGAGGGAACAAAACCCATATAATAGATCCAAGGTTTAGGGAGCATATGAGGTCCTACACAGATATGAATAACAATAGTTTCCAAGGTAGTGGTCATGGTGTCATTAAAGGATCGAAGGATGACCAAGTTTTTAGACATGACCTTATCTAGTAGGCTGAGTTGGTTATAGGCATGGGAGGAGATGATATTAATACTAGCTCCCCCATCAATCATGACCTATTTGATGTGGGTTTGGTTGATTTAAGTAGTAATAAAGAGAAGGGGATATGGGTCATCTGGATGGATAGAAGGTATTTATAAAGCCTTGAAGGTGACAAGGTTAGAAATTTGGAGGGCACCAATGAAGGCTGCTAGTGGTTGAAGGTCTTCACGTTGGACCTCTATCAATTGTAATGCCTCTATCATTACCTAGAAATGATGAGGTAAAATAGCAATAAACTCATATAATCTCATTTTCACTAATGTTGAGTGAATCTGTTTGAGCACCACTCTTCTAATGGATTCAAAGGGGTTGGATTAGGAGTCACCTAAGATAGATACCTTGGGTTTGGATGAAGGTGAAGATGTTTGGGTAGGGTTTGGTTGGGAGGTAGAGGATGGGTATGTCCATGGGATGGACACTTTGGCCTTCCCCTTATCATTCTATTGTGTTCTCATGACCACGTGGATGGTATGGATAATGGAAGGTATTGGGGTAGGAGACTTGTTTGGTTCATCATCACTCAGAGGTGATAGTAGAGGAATAGGTAGGGTTTGGCTAGTGACTATTGGTTTTTATATTGGTAATGGGCTTATGGGAGTTTATTATATTATTAGACCATCTTCATCATACAACTAATGAATAATGGTTTGGAGAGATTTGAATTGCTCTGTGTCATGCCCTAGTGTCTTATGATAGGAACACACTTAGTGATCATTATACCAAATAGGTTTTGGATTGAAAGGGTCAAATGGTCTGATAGAAAGTAAGGTTTAAAAAGAAGCTTGCAATAAGCTTTAAAAGATAGTCAAGTAGGACTTAGATAAAAATGGAGAGGGTTTAGTGGTTTTATCTTTGGTGGGTGAGTTGGAAGTCTTTTTATAAGTAGGCTTGGTGGTAAGAGGTTTGGGTAAGGTAGTGATCTTAGCTGATGGTTTAGTTTTTGGTAAAGAGGAGGTTTATATATTGGAGGTAAAAGGTTTTAGGGTAGGTTGTATGGTGTTTGATGGCTTGGTGAAGATAGGTGTGTCCAAAAGCAAGTGTGATGGTGTAATCAATAGTGGTGGTTGCGTTTTGGTTGGGACAACTAGCTTCCTAATCAAAGTGGAGGGATGAGGCCCCAAGATAGAGGACAAAGTGAAGGGATGTAGGAGTTTGGCCATGTGGCCTTTCACTAGATTCACTTTCTTAGTTGTTTTGGGTTGGCTTTTGGTTGTTGGGTTTGGTAAGGTAAGTTTCACTTTCATATATGGGTGATTAAGGCTCTATGTAGGGTAGGTTCCAAGGTTTTTGGTTAGTTTGGTTAGTTTATTTAGAGAAGTAAATTTGGTTGTTTAGCATTTAGGTGCCTTATATGGTTGAGAAATTATTGGGCTGGTAGAGATTTTTATCAATTTGGTTGGTAAGATAGGGTTTGGATAATAGGAGTGGTGATTTGGTATGATAAAGGTGTGGTTGGAGGTTCCTACTTGGTGATATAGGGTAACCCTAATTGATACCAAAAGGTGGATTGATCCATGTCACGGTTGGAGATAAATTCCAATTTCTACACTAACCTAGAGAATGGTTTGTAGGCTAGTTTTATTCCCTAGATAGTGGACTTAAAAGATAACCCCATAGGTTGAGACAAAGGGATGGTAACCTCATCCTTTTACTCAATCAAAGGATGCAATGTTGGAATGGATGAATCCTCTTTGGGAATGATCTCCAAAGGGGTAGTAAATTACTTAGTGGTTGAGGGAAAAGGTAAAATGGGTGCTTGTTCCAATATGTTAGTGGAAGGAGGGGTTGATGGCTCCACTACCTTAATAAGTGGAGGAGGAAAAAGGGGTGAATCCTTTGTTTTGGTCTCTAAAAGAAGAGAAGGTAACTCCACTAGCTTAGTAGGTGGAGAGGGCAAAGAATAGGTAGATTGGGTAGTAGGTTCTTCAGTAATGAGCACATTAAGAACCATGTCAACAGTATGGGCATCATGAGAACACTCAACCTTGTTTTTATCATTTTTAGTAGGTGAATGATTTGGTAAAGGTTTCCAAAAGATGTCAAGGGCTTAGTTTTGAGGTGCATTGGGGTTATCCAAAACAAGCTCCCCCTTGTCAATGAGAGATTGGACAATGCTCTTGAATATATTACACCTACTAATGTCATTCCCAACTACTCAATGGAAGGCACATAGATCATTATTATTGTACCAATTAGGTGTAGGATGAGAAGAGTCAAATTACTGAGGTGGTTTGATAGGAGGAATATGTATGATGTTGGCCTTTAGTAACTTCTCTAGGATTGAAGCATAATATTCTCCAAGTGGAGTAAATTGATTTTGGTTATTTTAGTTTCAGTTCCTCATGTTTTATTTTAAGGAACCAGAGGAATTTGGTTAGTTAATGGATGATGGAGAAGTGGATTTAAGGACAAAAACATTCATAGTTCCCTTGATTTTGGTCCTAGTGTTGGTTTGGTTGCTCATTTTATAGAGGAGGAAGCTTCATTGGTTTTGTATGTAGAGTTCTTATTTTTCAATTTTAGATTTCCTTCCTCAATGGCTTTGTTCTCTAGTTTATGTGCCATGGTAAAAGCCTCATCAAAGGTTTGGAATATCTAAACATGTAATTTGGAAGAGATGTGCTTGGCACATGCCTGAGCAAAGAATTTGATCAATTTGGGTTGAGGTAAGGAGAAAGAAAGATGATTGATTAGGCTCCTCCAATAGCTAAAAAATCAACAATAAATTCATCATCGAATTACTAAATAGATTAGAGGTTAGTGATGGAAACCTTCTTGGAGGTATTTATCGAGAAGTGATCTAAGAAAATTTTAGCTAATTGGGTGAAAGAGAACAAAGAGTGTTTGGTTATGACACTATACAACTTTAAGGCTGGACTGGACAGGGACATATGGAAGGTACAAAGAAAAAGGGAATCATCATAGGAAATTAGGTAACATGCATGCCTAGATGCCTTGAGGTGCTATTAAGAATTCTCCTTACTCTAAAACTTAGATAACTTGGGGAGTTCCCACTAAGGAGGATATGGTCTGATAGGGATATATGGGTGAATGGGTTCATTATAGATCTGATCATATGACAAGATGTTATGAGCTCTAGTAATGGATGAATCTAAGGTAGTCATCTTATCCATGAGCATCTTCATGAGGTCTACTTGGGGTTTTGTACCCAAAAGGTTGTAAGGTTCATACTATTATGGTGGTTGGATAACATACTAATAATTGGTTGGAGGTTGAGAAGCTACCACATATTAGTATGTGGATATTAATGGTTGGGTCGAAGCTATGTAAGGGTAGGTATATGTAGGTGGTTGGGTGATAGGTATAGGTACATAACCTTATGGGTTTGGGATATGAATCAGGTTTGGTGTAATGGGCACCTACTAGGTAAGAGTGGTGGTTAGGTTGGTGATCAAAGGAAGGGTAGTGACCTTTGTGTTGATGGGTGGTAAGGTATAAGGTATGGGTACCATAAGATTTTGAAGTGGGTTAGTGGTTAGCAGATTAGAAGTAGCTAAAGCAAGGTTGGTAATGGAAGTGGTGGGTACCCCTATGGTGAGGGGAGTATAGGTGGTTAGGGGTTGGGTTTCCCCTAAGGTAGATGAGTTATTAGCGGGGGTGGAAGCTATAAGGGTGTTTGTAGACTGGGCAAGTTAGTTTTCCATAGTAGTATCAAAGGGATTGTTGGTGAATGAGGAAGCTTAGGTAGTCAATGGTTGGGTGGTAACTGTGGCAATATAAATGTTTCCCATGAGGTGGGAATGCATGCCATAAGGTGGGTCCATAGGTGGAACTAAAGCAGGGGTACGATGAGGCATAGTGTTAAGGTAATGTTGAAGGGCCACATGATTATTATCTAAGAAGGTGGTAAAATATGAATATCATTGGGGAAATTATCAAGGGAAGGGATGAATTCCCAAAGGGTGAGGAGAGTTTTCTAGTTCAGTGATGTAGTCCATGAATGAGGAGGTAGAAGATGCCGATTGGTTTGGTGATGGGTTTTGTTCTACTAGGTTCTTTTACTGCTGACGAGTTAAAACCATATAAGGCAAGGGGGAGAGACTACACAAACAATCTCACCACTCAAATAGAGATAAGACAATAAATGATCAAGAAAATCTATCACACTTTAAAAAACAAATTAAGTCTTAATGGTTCTTTTTATTCTCTCTTTTGGATTATGCCTTAAGCTTTTAAGAAATTGTGTGACAAAATTTTGGCTTGTAGAGCGGGTACTAGAGAGGAAACATATAGATGGTTTCAACTTGCTTAGGATCTCAAAAATAATCTATATTATAAATCAATATGTGGCTTGGTATTGGGGCCTACCCCCTCAATTCACACACTATAGTGATAAGGGTTTTGGGTGCTTAGCCAATATATACCAATTTCCAGAGTTTATACTCAACCAGAGAGCTAAGTTGGTTCTCCCCTTGGTAATGAAATCTAAGTAGGATCATTAAGAAAAGGGTAAGGTGATTGCTAAGTGATGAAATCCTAGTTAGGCCTTGTCTCAAGTTTGTTTGATGTTTAATTGATGAAGGTGATTTGGTTTAGTGTGTGCAACAAAAGTGATGCTACGATCAAATTACTTTGTTTTAATTTAGACTATATGAGATAAATTTGCAAGAAATAAATGTATGCAATCAATTTTAAGCCCAAAATAAATTTTAATTTCAATTATGAGCATATAATAGGGAAAAGAACACACAAATTCAAACAAAAGAGACCAGAAAAAAGACTCAAGGTCCCACTAGGTGTGCTAGAATGTTTCAACAAATTTCAGCTTATATTTCAAGAAGGGAAGAATAAGAAACTAAATATAGGTATGGTTGGAAAACCTATTTGATTGCACATGTATTGAATCAGATGATTGTGAAGAACTATTCTTTAGGTTGGGAGGATGACCTATGAATAAGACAACACTAAACTAAATGATTGGTTAGATAGATAATTGGGTAGATTGCCTAGCACTAGCTAGATCTTAGAAGTAAGAGCTTCCTTGGGGGTTATCAATACACACATTGTAATAAATTAAGTTTATAAATAGAAGATAAGGTACTTGCATTAATAATCAAAATACACTAAAATTGAACATAATAAATGCTTGCTAAAGAAATAGACTAGAAAGGGCTAATATAGAAATAATCAAGTCAATACTAGTGGTAAATGGGTCAAGTGTGCTTCATAAAATCATGTAGGTGTGTGTGAACAAGCAGGGACACAAAAAAATACATTTAGTTGGGGGTAGGAGGGTGGAAATAACTTGCTATTATTTCCCACCACAGTGACCATTGGTAGTTGATGTGACTGTCAGTGGTTAAGGTGACCATTGGTGGTTGAGGTAACCATTGATGGTTGGACAGACCATTAATAGCCAAGCTGAATACCAATGTTTATTGTGTGTTGGAGGTTGGTAATAAATGGATTATTGATAGGATCACAAATTTGGACTCTGAGAGATGGGTTGGTGATGGGTTAGTTGAGAATGCAAATAAAGTAAATGAATGCTAGAAAATAAGTACTTATCTTGTAGAAGGTTGGTTGGATGAATGGTTAAGGTGGTTAGCTCATTTATAGAGTCTAACATGATTTCAATAGAGTAATAATACTTGGTTATCGATCAGAGGGGTAGTGGCAAGTTGGATTTTTGTCATGATGGTTAGATTGCTAGAAGAACACCTACAAAAGAAAGCCTTGGATGTAAAATCTCTTGATAGTTATCGATGTGGCCCCTTTCACCTCCTAATCATTTCTTCTTATAGGCAAGGAAGGATATGTGAAATAATATGTTAACTGGTATTTCTAATTATAACTTGCACATGAAATGGATTGCACGTTGATTTAGATGAGCTATTTTTATAAAAATAATGCATATATTTGCATGCTAGCTTTTGGGTTGGTGGACCCTAATCATTGGTGGTCAAGGTGACCATCAGTGGTCATCTTAACCATTGATGGTTGAGGATCAAGATAAAAAGTGGGTAAAAGGGTGGGTTTAGTTAGTTGGTTAAACTAACCATGGTTAGGCTTAGTTAGGGGTTGAAGGGTCAAATTAGTCCCAAGGGGATCCTAAGGTGGTCTAGGGGTATTTGACATTCAAAATCATGGTGTGTGGATTTTTGGTGTCTACAGATATCTTATTAGGATGACCTTGGATACATACACTCTATGTAATACCTTATATAGTACATGGGTGTGCTAAATACATTCATGTCAATAGGGTAATTACAGTTTTTAGAAATCCACATAAACATCCACTTGAAAAAAAGTTTATACCCAAGAAATTAATTATCAAACCTACTAAGATTAATATTTTTCAAAAGTGTAAGTAATAGGAAATCTCATTTCTTAGGAAGCCAGTACTTGAGACACTAATGCATTAAAGATACATGTTGGATTCCATGTAATCCTTGTCTACTACTACACATCATATTCAATTACCTAGAGCAACCAAAAATGTTCCTAATTTTGCTATTCCTAATAAACCATAAAGAACTCAATGATGGGTTCTATAAACACTCATTCTTTCTATTCTTTCCTCATGGCCATAGAGTCTTATTATACATATGTAGAGCATAAAAAATCCTATAGTGCTAGATGCTACACCTATATATTCTCCTTAGTAGTACCACTAGTTTATTGTATCAAGTTTTGAGTGGGTTGATACTTATGATTATCCCTTAGATGAAATCATTGGATAGTATTTTCTTTCAAATATTCTAAAAATATCAAAAAAATTTAAATTCCTATAGTTTTTAGCATTTCCATTTCTTATTAGATCATTGGCATTTATGTTGTTGGCTCCATGTTGGTAGATATCATATCATTTATTTCTATATACACAAATATGTTTCACACATATTTTGAGTGTGATTCAGGTATACCTAGGAACATGATATCTACACATATAGATATTGGGCATTCCCTCTACTCATGCCATCAATATGTTGGGGGCATCTACTTCTTTGATAATGATACACCTAGGTTAAATTATTTAATGATCATTTTCTATTACCATGTTTGATATTATGTACTTACACATGCCTTTATACATGCTTATATATTTCACAATGTACTTGATATGCTATGTAATTAACATTTTTTACTAACACATATCCAAAAACTAGTATGATATGCTTATGATGGTTGTTTTTCATTCCATGTTGTCCTTTTTAGAATTTCCTTGAGTGTGTTATTTGTTTGTTATTGTCTTGCATTGTATTACTTATTTGAGCATTTGAATATGGTCCATTACTTGTGGTCCCTAAGCCTTTATTTGCCTATTTAAACATTTGAATATGTCATTTTTTGTATGTGGACATTTAAACATGTCATTATATGCTTTATGGACATTTTACTGTCATGTACCTTAGATTGTGAAACATTTGAACATGCCCTTTGTATTAGTTTTGATTCTACCATTGCCTTTTATTTAGTTTTTAAGCGATCTTATGTTTGTGCCTTATTGTTTTCTAAGCTTGTAATGTTACTCTCTAGATGTTGCATGATTTGCAACATACATATTAGGCCTTAATGTGGTCACATAATATGTACCTCATTAATTTATCTACCTATAAATGGTATTCTTTTAAGCTACATGATCTATACATAGATTATACAATTATCTTATCATATTGAGGTAAGGTAACTACCATTTTATACTTCCCTCATTTAAAAATGGGGGGAGGATAGTGGGGCCATGTCATAGAGGTATGGATTCCACATTTTCATAGTTTCAGATTTTAGTGGGGGAATGACAAAAAGGCATGAACTCTACACTTATTAAGTACTCAACATATCTAGATTATAGCAGGGGAATGTTATGGAAACATGTTCTCCACACTTACACTAGTTATCATATTCTCCACATTTAATGGGGGAAATCATGGGAACATGTCATCCACACTTGCACAAATTTTAAAATTTGGCCAAATTTCATAGTTATATGATTCACATACACATTTGTGGTAAAATTATATACATTAGAACCATTATTATACTTAAGTTTTAGATTGAGACATATATGAGATGCATATGCCATGAAAATGGCACACAAACTTAAAAAATAAAATAAAATATTAAATTACAAATACTACTTTGGAATGTTATTATCCCAGGATAGACTTTTAAGACTTTTATTGAACTAATCTACTGCAATAGTTAGTTCACCTTTTAAAAAGAATGGGATGATTAAATCACTCAATATTACCAAGTTTATATTTTATAATTGATTAAATTATCTAAATTATCCATATTTATAATATGAAGTGATTAAATAATCCACCATCATTATATATATAGTGTGATTTAATTGGATCACTTACACTCACCATGTTATATGTATGATTGGGTTACATGAATGAGATAAGCTCAAATGGCTATGTGGTAGCTCACCTTTATACCAAGGTTTGGGACACACACACACACACACACACACACACACACACACACACACACACACACACACACACACACACACACACACACACACACACACACACACACACACATGAATAAATGAATGAAATTTTAGGTTTCTAAATTTTCCTAATCTCACTTCATAAGAAATAATCTCTTCAAATCAAATTTATAAAAGGCAAGATGGTTGCAGTGACACAAAGGTGTACTCCTAACCTTGATCTCCTTACTTTAAATCATTTAAAAATATTTTGATTTTAGATTATATGCACTGATTATATACTATAACATGATCTTGATTTTATGTAAGTCACTTGAAAATCACTCAAGTGGGGATCACACAAAGAAAAGGTGTGTTATACACACCTAAGTATGCATTTATTTTCCTTTAAACTAGAAATTTCATTACTAGATTAAAGGTAGGATAAATACAGACACTAAATCTAAATTATGGTTGCACCCTTCAATTCTAAGACCTTCTCTCTGATGAAAATCTCACATTCACTATATCTTTGTGCTAAATTAATTCTCTTAGTTTCAAAAGTATTATTCTAATGACCATGCCTTCTATACTATACAAAATGCTCTAAACCTGATCATTATCCTTTTTTGCTAGTTTTGGACTTGTACCTACTTTCTAGCTTCCTAGACACTTACATCCCAACTAGACACCTACATCAATGTAATTATCCCTTTTCAAACTAAGCATGCAGTTCCCAAAATTCATATAATTTGTAAATGAAAGACATCCTTGTGGTCAACCTAGGTGCTTTAGTGTGAGATACCTTTAAAATGGATTGGTATATATACAAGATCAACCCTCATTAATTATTCACATACCAAATACTAGGAAATCACAATGACACTTACTAAGAAGCACTAAATCAAGAATTCAAGTGAGTAAACTATCCTACTTATCTCTATTTACATATCAGTCATAGGACTAGTATCCCCATAGGTTGAAGTACTAAAGGGGCATCCCATGAGCCATATTTTCCAAGTTAAAAGATAAGTCATTGTATGTACTTGCTTATCACACATTACATCCTTATGCAAATAAAAAATAACATGTAAGGGCGAAATACATAAGTTTTAGGCCTTCTTTAGAGTATTAGATATGTAGGTATCACCCATTGATAGAGTGGCCTTTGGTGTAGCTTGACACCATATGACCACTAGCCCATTATTCTCATAGTTAATACAAAGGTGAGGAAGATAGGGTTCCACCATTTGATAAGGAGTGACAACCTATGTGTATGATCTAAATACTACAGAGGAAAGGTGACCAAAAACCCATAAGGCTGTAGTTGGTCATATATAGATCTAGTCACTCTTCTGCATAGGACACCTACATCTAGTTCAAACACTAGTGTCGATATAACTATCTAGATATGATGCAAGTATCCAAGTCCAAAAAATGAAAAATTATAGAATGTGAATATTGTTCTAGGATCTTGATCTAGTTGACTTCCAACATATTTTAACCTAGATCTACATGTGCAAAATAAATTGATGAAGTACTCTTATTTTCAAGTCATTATAATATCAATCAATAGTTCTACTTCCTATTTTTGGCATATCTGAGTATAATAAATTTAAATTATTATTTATTTAAGTTTTTAAATTAATTGGCCTACTATAGATCTATTTAACACCTTTGTGCTTATTAATTTCTATATTCTTAATCCTAGATAACCCCATATCACCAATTTAAAGTTAAAAAATTACATCATATTCAATAGTTGTCCCTCCTATGATAATATCATAGGTTTCAACACAAGTGATTACCTCCCTTATTTCATTTGTTAATCTAATTACTGAAGTTGTCCCTCTAATTTCAACTACTTCATTGGACTATACTATTATTTCTAATGTCTCTATTCTTGAAAGTAATTCAGTTTTGGATTTTTTATTCAATACCATAATTACTTCCATAACTAACCCTATGAAGATCACTAATACAACCATTTCAAGGAATAACACAAGATACTATTACACAAAACCTATTTTTGTTGCACGTGGTTTAAATACCACATTGGCTAGCCCACAATTTGAAACTTTAGTGTCTCAATCAAAATTTTCCATAGTCCCTTTATAAGTAGACCTTTCTACCTAATTGAGTTTGTCAGTAACACAAGGTGTTCAAATAGAGTCACCAATAGTCTTAGTATATGAGTCTCATAACCTCACAAAATATATTATGAAGACTCTTCCAAAGACTAAAATGTCCAAAGAGAAGATTGCTATCCCACTTTTACCTTTACCATCCACATCTCCCAGTTATATTCACTCATTATATTATTCCATACTAATGTCACCTCAAAAAATTCCTTCATATCCTTCCTTCCCCATGTATCTACCACAAAGCACCTCACCCCTTACCACTCAGTCTTTAATTCATACCTCCTCTTAGGACTTGATAGTGACTCCCATATGGATAAAATAAATAAAAGCATAGCAGTCAACCAGGCAAGACTTGGTTATCATCAAGGATATTAAGTTAACTATATATTTTGATGAGTCCTCAAATAAATTTAAAATAGTGAGGATAAAAATAGTAATGACTAGAGGGATCCAATCAAGTTTATAATAAAATAAGATCTCTTCTCATTGAAAAAAAAAAGAAACATAGGATTGGAGAGGAAGATGAGATCCAAGAGGACCCTATTTATATGGTTTATTCCACTGGAGGAGTCTTGAATAATATTTTTCATGGTCTAAATAAAAAAATAAAATATATTTGAGGTAGTATATTAGAGACCCAAAAATACATAAAGTATAATATGTAAAGTTCTACTAAGACCCTTTGTAACATTGTATGTTTTATACATCAATCAAGGGCAGAGTCATGACCACAATGGGAAAATGTAGTTATTTTTTAGGAATCCATAAAAATATTAATACCAACTTACACTTAATTATCAAGGTAGTAAAAAAAAACATATCAACATCTCAATCTATTGCAACCTCTGGACATTATTTTGACATAGAATTATGTGACCAATAAGAGGGCTCATCTAATAGAATGGTATAAATAAATGCAAGAATTGGTTAAATAAATTAATGAGATAAGAGAAAAATGCATCCAAATACTTGGATATATGTGCATTATTAGCATATATACAACATTTGGGTAGTTAGTAACTAGGCCATTTTTTTTATAATTTGCTTTAAATTACTATCAATAATTTCAAGGTAAAAGTTGAAAGTACAATATTCACAAGCAATGATCAAGTGATACAATTAATAATTTTTGATAAGGTCAAATTAAAAAAATCATAATCATTGAATTATTCCTTTAGGGATTCTATGGTGTTACACAATAAATTGATTAATAAACTATTATTGTTGTTCAAACTGTCGACTATCAATTTTGAAACTATAGAGTTGGATTTTGTTGCATGTATGAATAAATACAAAAAGATAAAGGAAAAAGAGTGGTTGGACACCTAGGTGGGATATTCATATTAATGGTCTTGACATCAAAAAATATCTTTTTATCTTAGATATATTACAATCTATACTCCAACAAGGAAAGCATTGTTACACTTATTTTCACTAAATTCCTTTACAAGCTCAATTAAGAACAATTGTATTGATAATTATAGTAACATATTAAATTAATATAGTCACTAAAATAATGAAAATATGACCTAAAAAAAATTCCACATCATCATATTATAATTATGTTACTTTTAGTCAAATATTCCCAACTGTAGTCTAATCCAGTTCAAGTGTAGTCTCAACTGGTAGTTTTACTTAGACTCAATAGAGTTCTCACTGAAGTGTAATTTTGATTGATTATTTATATACATGTATCTATGAACTATAAATATAAATTAATAATATTTTATATTGTACATCATGTAAATTATACATGCTAAATTAAGAGGCATACTTGTTTTAGACGTTCTAAAATTGGACAAACATTGAACATGAGGTAACCCCATACAAATTTATTTATAGATATATTTTACTCATCATATAGGGAGGATAAGTTATCAATTAATTTAAGTGAATACAGTTATGTAAATGTTATTTGAGTTTGTATGAATGTGTTCTCTCTTCTAATTTTATATGTTTCCTTAAATAATTTCCATTATGTTGATAGACCTATATCAGGCTATGCATGCATTTAATTTGTAGTGATTAGATTGAATATTCTCTTAGTTTTAATCAATTATTTGGTTATAGATCATAATTACAACTTGTTAGTGACACTAGATATGCACAATAATATGGTAATAATAACATCTTTGATTGTAATTAGTGAGTTATTCTACAATTACTTCCTTAGGATCTTTACCATGTTTTATTGTGTTATGTGGTTACATCTAACCCATAAAAAACATTGGTTCATGACACATGACCAACCTAGGGTACTTAGTTAACTTTTAAGGGTTTAATATTAAATTATATCATAGAGTCCCTTATTTTTTCCCCTACCTTTGCCTCCTTTTGTATTTTTTCATCAGATTCACCTTAGTTTAGATATATTCATACACCTCAAATAGATATTAGATTGATTGTTAGACATTTATCATATTTGAACCATCCTAGTTAAATAACCATTCCACTAGCCATTATTACACCATGTGGTTATTTATAAAGCTGATGTCCACAAATCATGCCTTGAAGTGAAATTTTCATCAATATTAAAACATTAGGGACCTTCATGTAAGAATATTTGGTGTGTATAATTTTAGATTTTTATCAGTGATTAATTAACCATAAATAATTAGTATTAGTTTGTTGGAGACATATAATTCAACATTAGAATTTTATTTTTATTTGTTACACCCATGAATTATATTTTGGGTTCTTTGTTATTCTTCCTCCCTATATTTTAGGAGGTTGTTTGATATATCCCTTGTAATTTGGTTTACATTAGTTGAAAAAACATTTGTTCATGCTCTAAATTTTGTTTCAAAGTAGTGTGGACTAATAAATTTTAAAATAAAAATATTCATATGGCCTATGCAATCACAAGCCTCTGATCTCTTCTCTTCTATATGTTTAGTAGCTAGTGTCTGATCATATTTGTGTGCATCTACAATTCTAGCAGTAGTGAAATTCATGTGATGCTATTTTGGTTAAAATTATCTTGTAGCTCTAAGAATTAGATGTGGCAAGGTTGTTCACACTGTATCTATATATAATGGTGATTTGATGTATATAATGGTGAAATTAAGTTGGTGATGGGATATTGGTGATTATAATCATGTTGATGATAATATTCCATAAAGGCTAAATATTACTTCAAAAAGGGTGGGTGCATGTCATGAAAGATTGATGTCACATTATCAACCTCAAGAAAATATAGTCAGTTTTGGAGATCATGAGGAAGTCATTGGTTTAGGAAGTTCTAGTGCCTTATATAGAAAAGGACTCCTACACTCCAAACTCAAAATTTTAGCATTGAAAAATTCTATGAATGATGTTTGACATCAAATAAAGATAATAACTCTGCCTACCAACTTGGTTGACCTCCAAACCATACACATACACTTGTAGTTTTCATAATCAAGGTTGGTGGTTTTTATATTCATTTTTCACATTAAATAATTTATATTTATAAACTTTAAAATACATAAAGTTCACCATAGAGTTTGAAATTAGGCATAGTTGAAATGGTTATAAAGCCTTTTATAAAATTATTCCCCAAATCCTAAGTCATGAATTCAAAACCCTCCTATAAGCTTTTTTTAAGAGAAGGGTCCTTTATTTTTTTAACTAGTTGGTGAAACTTGAACAAGTCACCATATTTTTATGATGAAAACATTAAAAGGGTTTTTTTAATCTTTAAAATACATTTTAAAATTATTTTACCAAGAAAAATATAGGGGGGTTTATTTTTCTCTCTCTAAATAAAATTAGAGTTTTATGTTCATTATAAGTTGTTGCAAAACACATTATAATATTTTATTTACAAATACAAGAAAAAACACAAAATAATGTATTTTGCACAATCTTAGTGTTTGGTTAAAGCTATGCCTCTAATTCATGTTTATGGGTAAATCCATCATGATTGAGTTACTACATACATAGCCTAACATAGCTATAACATATCCATTTGGTCATCATCTCTATAAATCATCATGGATAAATAAGGTTAAACATTCACTGAGCCATACCTCCATTTACTTAGTCAATTCAATTGAAAGGCATAAATCTTGACAAGTGGAAATTCCAAGTATATAGGGAAGTTACGCCCATCTATGCAGAATTCCATCTAAATAGGTGATAATGATTGGATGAAACCCTTTCAGTATTATCTAAGTACCATGTATCATTATCTATCATGTGAGTTTATACTTATTTCATGTACCATTGGGTATAAATAAAAGGAGATCTTCTTCCATGTACTAATGGGTATAAAAGAAGGGCATGTATAATGAAAGGTTTGGTATATTAGACTAACATTATAAAAAAAGGGAGATATTGATACTGAGATTGACAAAGAACCAATCCATCACCTTTGATAAGATTATATAATGGACAAAATTGGCCCAAAATTCTTTCTACCAGACTCAAACATTCTACACAGTGACAACTATGCCTCTTGGAAAAAAAAAATTAGGATATATTTTGAATTTGAAGACATTTGTCTTATTGTCAATGCCACATTCACCCAACATGCAATTAATGCTGATCAATATCGTAAGTTTGATAAAGTAAACTATAAGGAAAAAATGATAATAATGTTTGGGGTTTTGGATGAGGTACAACCTCATATCTATGAGGCCACAATAGTTGAAGATGCTTGGGATAAGATCTAAAAAGTCTATGAGGCAAAAAATGAAGGTACCATTCTCTATTTGTAGAGTTAACTTCATTCACTCAAATTGAAGTCTGGTGAGAAATTAAAATATTTTATACAATGTGTTTCAACCCTAAGGGATTCAATCAAGCATTAGGTGAGACAATGTCAGATCCATCTCTTATACCTATTGTCTTGAGAGCACTCCTACCCTCCTATAGGATACTCATGAATACTTTGATAGTCATAGAATATAAATCATATTTTGGAAAGTTGGTAAACATGTTTCAACAAGAAGAGTCTATGAATACAAAATAAGAGGAATCATAAGAACATGCACTTGCCTCTAATCAATGTAAAGGGAAGAATAATATCAAGTCTTATAAACCAAAACAAGGTCATCAGCATAATGCACAGGGGAATAAACAATAAAAAGTTTGCCTTATTTATGGAAGGAAATCCCATAACCTTAAGTATTTTTGTGTAGAATAACAATCAAACACTTATGGAAAAAGACATAGACTTAACATAATTATGACACAATAATATTTGGTCATATTAGTTTTAGATATCTCAACACATTCCACCATTATACATTGTAAGAGGATTTCCACCTCTCAAAAAAGATATAGATAAATGTCAGCATTGCTTAGTAAGCAAACAACATAGAGATCCATTTTATAAAAAGTACATATTGGGCCCATGGAAAACTTGATCTAGTGCATACTGATCTATGCAAACCAATGTCACCTAGTCATGTTGATTTTAATTAATCCATGCTCTTTATTGATGATTTTTATATAAAAATGTTTTTATTGTCTAAATAAAAAGAATCAAACTTTTAAAATTTCAAAAAATTCAAAGTTGATGTTGAAACAAAGATTGGTCTAAAAATTAAAACCCTCCTCTCAAATCATTGGGGGAATTCACTATTAATGAATTCAATGTTTTTTTCAAGAAAATGGCATTCACTATCAAGTGACACCTTCACATACACCAAAAAAAAATGCTATTATTAAATAAAGGAATTGTACTATCATGGAAATGGTGTAATGGATGCTACATGATTTAGGATTTATAAAGGCCTTTTGGGAAGAAGCAGTCAAAAACATACTCTATCTACTCAATAGAGTTTCACTATAGCTCTTGATAGGGTAACACCACAATAAGCATGGTAATGACATAATCCATGTATAACACATCTTCAATTTTTTGATGCAAAGCCAACATGAATATTCACAAAGCATAAAGTACTAAAATTGACATGAAAGTAAAAAATATGTCTTCTTAGGGTACAATGAAGAAGTGTATACAATGGGACATGCAACATATCTACAAATCAATCCTAGTTTGGAGAAAATTGATCCTATTTACACTTTTGATTGGGGATACATTATATAATCAAGGTCATGACCAATATGGATATGCTAAACCTAATAATGGGATATCTTACCACAATAATATCACTAGGGAGGGTTCCAAAGCCTCCAATCAAGAAAACCTATGCAATAAACCTAATTAGGTCCTATGTTTTCATATTCACTATACTAATAACAAGCACAGTAAAAATCTAATCTAGTGCTCACCAAATCTTGTGGCACAATGTCAGGGTTAGTACACAAACAAAAGTAAACATGTATAAGAGAATACTAATAAAGCTATGTATAGGTAAAACCCTAATGCATGGAGAGAACAATATTATTGAAAATCCATTACTTATGTTACTTCTATCTACCAAAGAGACAAGCCAAGTTAGAGATACTTACCTGGAAGATGAACCCATCGAGACTCAATATCTCCCTTGGCCAAAGGTGCTTTGCAAGAGGTTATTTTGGTTTGTAACGATCACTAGGAAAGGCTAAAACATCCAAGACTTATCCATTAGATAAGATTCTTCTTTAAGTAGAAAACCTACGCTAAGACTCCTCAAGTAGAATGGTAGAAGGGTATATTATGAATAAACACAACTGAATAATAATTCCTACATACTCTCTAAGAATGGAAAAATGGATGTGTTTATATAAATGGATCTAACCCTAAACACTTCCAAAAGTTTTGGCCAACAAGGTCGACTCAATTGACCTAGTATCATAATTGATAAAAACTAACTAGGTCATGGACTAGGTCGATTAGGGGCTAACCTAGACCCTAATAAGTTTTGTCAATAAGAATATAAAGTTGATGTGGCTGACATAGTCATGTAAACCTCCAAAAAGGGGTTTAGGTTAGGAAAAGGGTTAATAAAGGTGGTAAATGATTAGAGGAGGGTGAAAAATAGGAATCAAAGCTTAGGCAAATGTTTTTAGGAGATGGTTGGATTGATAATAAGTGGAAATAAGGGACATAAATCCTACAAAGCACCTATGGTCTACCCACCCCTTTCTCATTGGACCCCTTAGGGTGTACTCAGAGAGATTGAGACTTGATGGGTTCTTGTAAGATAGAAAATATCAATAATTGATAAAGTTTGAAAATATTATGTGTATACATATGCCCCAATCGAAGCTCATTACATGACATGTAAGTGCAAAAAGGGATGGTGATTTGAGAAAAGAACATGATGACACTTAATGTTGAGGTTAAAAAAAATTGTAGCATTTTAAAGCATAAAATAATTGAAAGTAAATGATTGAAATGGAAATATTTGAAAAGAAAAAGTGTGTGTACCTTGACTTACCTTTATCATTGGATGGTTATCTGATGTTTTTATATTTTTGATAGTAGAGGATGCATAGACTACTTTTGACAAACCCAAGAAAATTAAAGATAAAAAACAAATAAAAGTAGGAAAGCCAAGATAATTAGTTTTATGTGGATGAGGCGTACTTGGAAATTTGGTAAGATGGGGTGACAAGTGCTATGTTAGACCAAATGACCATGTCAAAATTTAGAGTAAATTGGGTAACTAAAAAACCAAGACTACTAAAGATTGAGAAACTCAAACAATTAAACCTTAAGTAAGAAAGGAAAACTCACCAAGTCAAACCAAGGATACATGCCAAAAAGATGGTAATCAAACATCGATGTAAAATTAGTAATAGTCCTTACTTAAATAAATATGGGCAAGCAAAAAATGGTAAAACAACATTGATGAGTGAGAAGTAATAATTCTTACTCAATCATCAATGGAAAAAGGTGAATAAAAGGGAAAATAAAATTGGTGAGTGATAAGTAACAAACCAACCTCACTCAATAATGGAAAAAGTACATGAAATTAGAAATGGACTCAAGCATCCATAAAAAAAGGTGGTGCAATAATGACAAATGGTAAAATAAAAATAAAACATGTCTAGAAATGTAAAGCCATGGTGTAAATAAAAATAATCCTAGTCATTCAAACATGTTATTTTTCTCTAGGGATAGATAAAACTAAAACAAAGTAGTGTTAGCATGTTTTTAAGATGTGAAGAAGAAAGAAATATAGAAGAAGGGAAAAAATATTTGAAATCATAATTTTCTTGCCAAGGAGGGAATTAAATGGGTGAAGGGGATAATGAAGGAAAAACCAAGGTAGAGGAACCCTTTATCAAAGTCAAGACACTCAAATTAGGTTTGTCAAAACAAGAGGACTATCAATATTAAGGACTTTGAATAAATTTGCTTAGCCACACAAGTTTTAGGTCAACAAATGAAGTATGTAGATCATCCCATGAAGGATATATGCATGAAAATTAAAATGGACCTACCTTCCCACAACATGTTCCCCATTCCTTAGGACCTCTTATAGAGTCATCGATCTACTGCAAAGATTAGGTACTTACATGAGAAGTTAGGTAGCACCATAGAGCTTGTTAAATTATCTTATTCCAATTTATTGGCCTGCAATGGAACTTAGATATATTTTGAGGCCAAATTTGGAGTTTGAGCTTCAAGTAGAGATAGGATATGTGCTTGTAATCACATATTTTGGTGTGATTTTTACTTTTGAAATTGTATATTGCATTTTGTTTCAAATGATTTGGATTTTAATTTTCTTAATGAATTTTTATATTCCTCCTCCATATAGATTTGGATAACCAAATATGGGTGTTAAATATGAATTTCATTTGAATACTTGGGACTTGGTTGCTTAAGAGAGAAAATGTAGAAAACATGGTATCTAAGAGTCTCATAAATCTAAGTGAAAATAAAAGTGCTATCTTGATTTTGACCTTATTTTATCCAATGTGGAGTGAAAGGAAATGAAATAAAGAGGAATGAAACATGAAATAATCTAAATTAATTCAAATCACAAAAAATGTGACAAAGGGTGGAAAAGTGATTCAATGATATAAAAGTGTGATTCCTTATCATAAGAATGAGAGAAATGTAGGAAAACATGCTAGCATAGTTTGTTATGCAAATTTTCATCTATCTTAAGATTCACAAGCTAAAGTTGATGACAAATATCAAGAAATCATAACCATTTCAAAACACATTATAGAAAAGAAATTATAGGATGGTGATTTTATGAGGAAGTCCAGGTCATATCCATGGTCTTACACTATAAATCATAAAAGAGAAACTTATGAGGGTGATAAAAATTATTAGAAAAATAAATGGGAAAACAAAGAGGACAAAAGTACATCATGAGGAAGACCAAGGCTTATGCACAATTTTATAATGCAACTCATGAGAAAAAGGGAAACCAAAAGACCAAAAGGAAGGACTAAGTTTTGTGAAAAAGGATAACTATTCCAAAGAGTGAGAGCCATGTAAGTATCTTGAAAAAATTATTAGATAGATTGCATATAGAAAAAATGAAAGAAGGGAAGTATTAGGCAAAATACTTCTTGAGGAATTGTGAACTAGTGAACTCTTTGAAAATATGGCCTACATTGGTTTGTAGGCGATATGTACTTGGACTGAGAATATATTTGACTAAATAGGGGCCCCACCATTTTTGGGCATATTTACCTTCTTTGTCATGAGTGTAGTCTAATTTAAGGACAATATCACCAACATTAAACATGAAAAATTTGACTCGTTTGCTATGTTTTTTGGCAATATGGACCTTGTATTGATGATTGTGTTATAAATTAGAAAGACAATGTTCATCAAGGAGATCAAGAGCATGAAAGTGAGCTTCATGTAATTCGTAATTAGGTATGATACCATGAAGAGATATAGAGAGAGAGGGAAGATCAAAATTTAATGGAAGGACTGATTTAAAACCATATACTAGAGAGAATGATGTTGCTCTAGTGGTAGTATGTATACTAGTGTGATAGGCCCAAAGAGTAGGATATAGATGAAGGTGCCAATCCGTGCGAGTTTCATAAATTATATTTTGGAGAATTTTATTAATAATTTTCTTGGAGGCCTTGTCTTGGCCATTGCATTATGGATGATAGGGTCTAAATAATTTGTGATTAATTTTAAATTTAGCATAGAGTTATTTGACATCTTTGTTTTTGAAATTACCACCATTGCCTAAAATGATAATATGAGGGATACCAAAGAAGAAAATGATTTGATTAAGGATGAATTTGGAGATGGTGGTATTGGTGAAATTAACAAGAGGCATAGCCTTAACCCATTTGGTAAAATATTCTATGGTTGTGATTATAAAAACATGTTTATCTTGAGATTGAGGTAATTTTCCTATGAGATCTAATCCCCACATTGAGAATGGCCAAGGCGATTCTACAATTTGAAGCTTGGCTGAAGGTGAATGAATTAAATCATCATGAAGATATCAAGGAATAAACTTTTTATAAAATTAAATGGAATCCTTTTTAAGAGTGGGCTAAAAGTATCCCATATGTAAACATTTTTGGGCTGTAGCATGTCTGCTACAATGACCACCGTAAATGCCCCTATGTGCTTGTTCAAGAAGAAGAGGAACCTCATTTTACATAACATAATGGAGAAAGGTACATTTATCATTGTAATATTATAGTATGTTATGTTGAAATACATACTTAAAATCTTTTTTACGAATGTGAGTCTTTTCATGGGAATTTAGGTTGGGAGGATAAATTTGGTGTTCTAGAAATTGAATGATGTCTTTGTACCATGGGCTGTGTCAAAAGGTGATAGCCTCAATGTGGAAGATAAGTAATCTCGTGGTTTAATATAGGATTTATATTTTATTATTTGGATAAGAAAAGTGGGATTAGTAAGAACTTGGTGTGGATGAAAAAGAGATGCTAAAGAAACAAGGGAATCAACAATATAATTTTGATCTTGAGGGACAGTCTCAATAATGAAAGAAAGAAATCTTTGGCAATAGTAGTTGCAATTTGATGATAAGAATTGACATTATCACTTTTAAATTGGTAATCACCATTGAATTAATGGAAAATGAGTTGGGAATGGCCTAAATCATGCAAGTGTTGGATATATAAATCAAGGGTAGCTTGCATGCCTAAGATTAAAGCTTTATATTCTACCATGTTGTTAGTGACATCAAATGTTAAACAAAAAATTTAAAGGGATGATTTTTCTAAGAGGTATTATAAGAATACAACCTTCCCCATATCCTTGAAGGAACTTAACACTATCAAAGTGAAATGTTTAATTATCCTTGTGTGAATCAATATTAATTTTAGGAAGTTATTCGATAACTACTTTAAGTTTAGTAGTATCAGGGAGGATATTAGTTTCAATGAGATTATTTGCTTCAAGATCAATAGTGAAGTTATGGAAGTAATATTTAAGGGATATGGCTTGGGTAAGACCTTCAATACAGAGAATATTGTCATCGATAATACTATCTTGAAGGTGGTCGATAGCGAGCATATGAGCTATGGTAAATTAATCAGTGATGATTTGTCCTTTGATAGCTTTTTGAGTAAAAATTTAGAGATAAAATTCCATGAGAAGGACCATCAACTTACCAATTATATCTCTAGGAAGAAAGGCTTTGGAGAAGATTTGATGAAAGGGATCAAAATGGATGATAACCTAAGTGGTCTGATAAAGCATATAATGACAAAGTTTTTCAGTTGTAAAATATATGGCGAGACCATCACATTTGAATTTTGTGAAACATTTCTCATAATCGATGAGGCCTCACCTGATATATTAGATGGCATATTCTCTTCCAATATCATCTTTTTGGGTAAGCATTTCCCCAATTGATATGGGTGTGGAAGATGTATATAGGATCAAAGGTCAATCATTAGAAGGAGGATGAAGAGTAGGTGGGTGAAGTAATGATTATTTCATATTATCAAATGCTTTTTGATAGGGATCTATCCATTTTAGAGCATTAACTTTATTAAGAAGATAATTGATGAAGTGGATATGGTAAGCCATTTTGGGGATGAATCATATAATTTCCCCAAGTTTATTGAGGTAAGTAAGAATGTCCAAAATGGATCGAGGGATGGGCATGTTGATGATAGTGTGAATCTTGTTAGGGTCAACATTGATTCTACAAAAATTAACTAATAATCCTAATATTTTTTTAGACATGAAACCAAATATACATGTGTAAGGATTTAATCTAACTTTGTTTTTAAGAAGGTAGTCAAAGATGATGGGAAGATTAGAAATATGAGTCTTGCAACATTTAGACTTAGTAATGAGGTCATCCACATAGGTTTCTATAATTTTGTGAATAAGATAATGAAAGATATGGGTCATTACTTGTTTATAAGTAGCTCTGACATTTTTGAGTCTGAAAGTCATTTTAACATAGCAATAGGTGCCCCATTATATGGTGAAAGTTTTCTTACATTGGTTTTTGGTGGAAATGTGAATTTATTTATAGCCTAAGAAACCATCCATAAGAGACATAATTTCATAACCAACCATGGAATAGACAATAGCATCTATTTAAGGTAAAGGGAAATTATCCTTGGGACAAGCAAGATTAATATTATGAAAATCAATGTAGAGGTGATGACCATGATGACCTTTTTCTAAATAGGGACTATGTTATAAACTCATTCAGTATAGTCCATTATTTTGATAAACTTAGAATCAATAAGTTTGATAATTTCTTTGTGACATAAGGTGGAAACCTTGGGTGAAAATTTCCATTGCTTTTAGTGCACAATTTTGGCATCAAGATAGGTGATGATATTGTGCACCACAATGCTAGGATCAATACCAGGCATGTCTTTATAGGACCACATGAAGATCTCATGATATATATCAAAAAATAAGCTAAAGTTATCATGTTTAGTGGGTGTGAATTTGTGAGAAACTATAATAGGTTGAGCGCATGATGGATTACCATATTCAATGCGAGTAGTTTATTTGATAATCATAGAATTAACATCTTGTAAGTGATATGGTACATTTGGTAGAGAAGTAATTGGATTAGCTTTAGGTTCGATGCTAGTGATGAAGTTTTTGAAATAAGGGGAATTATTTTTAAAAGTCCCAAGTTTTTGATGTTGTTGAGGTTCTCAGGCATGAAGTAATTCAAGGATAGCTTCATCGCTAGGTAAAGTGCGAAGAGGGCCATAATACTCAACATCTACTTTGAGATCAATAATTTTATTACCATGGTGATCATATTAAAAATATATCTAGTGGATATCAGTGGCCTTAACATCTAATGTAACCTCGGGAGTAGGAGTATATTGATTATATGAGATATCATTAGGTTATTTGATAGGAAAATAATTAGATGTAATGATGGGGTTTTTAGATGGTAAAAAAGATGTGAGAATGTCTTTAGGTTCTTTTTAAAATTTAAAAAAAATCAATTTCAGATAAATGTTTGCAAACTATGGACATTGACTACACATGATTACAAGGTTTTTTATTGAGTGACCTAAACAATTAGAGTTTCATACCAAATAAAAAGTGTGTTTTACACACTCATGTACATTTTATCCTTTTAATATAGCATTTCCGTTATTATAATACAATATGGGTATTTTTAGATACTAAAATATAGTACTTGGTACTTGAAAATGAAAATTTTTACACATGTTTAACTCACATGAATTGAGCACATAAACATGGTCCTAATATGCCATTATCTCACACTTGAACTCTATATTATGAGTTGACCCTTTGATTATGTTTTTATACACCTTTAAGAACCTCACACTCTATCTAAAACCTACTAAATATCCTGCACAAACATCTCCATACCTTTAATTTAGTCCACCTATACACATGTTGGTTCCATCAATTTTGGTTATTATCACTAGTTGATAATGACCCAAACTATCCATAATTGACCCTCTCTTATAAAAATATTTTTTTAAAATTAAAACCTTTCTTTAGGGTTATTTCAGTTTCCTAGCATGTTGGTGACATGAAAAATTACCGAATTGGACTCGTACATAAACAAATAAAGGTCTCATTCAAAAGGTACTTGTCACCTATGTGGAACACACACACACACACACACACACACACACACACACACACACACACACACACACACACACACACACACACACACACACACACACACACACACACACACATTATTACACATAAGTTAATAATATATTCCCTATTCTTACCAATTTTTAAACCTATCGCTAGAAGTCACAAGCCAAGTCTAAAGTACACTAAGGCCAAGGCAAAACAAATATTATTAAATATCAAAGCCAAATCCTTAGCTTGATACATATAGTGAAGGATCACAACTATAAATTTACATTAGGTGTGAGGAATATGTGCCGTGATATCCATCATATTATTAGATACACAAGCATTAGTCAATAATCAAATGAGAGTGATTGGGGTTAGCCTAAACCATTATACTTTCCCTACTTTTGTTGGTTTGTAGACCTCACAAGCACACCTAAGGTTTTAAGGCAAAAGAGACTAATTTTTGGAGTTGTGCACATAATCAATGTTTGGGAACAAAAATATAGAGCATACAAACACAAGCACAAGTGGCTGTATGGTCATAATTTATCATTTTTCACAAGTCATTACCAACCATCGCATGTCAATATTGAATGATGATATTAACCAAGATTGGAAACTACATTGAATAGACTAAGAATTAGTTCCATAATTGAATGAACCACATACTTGCCTTATATTAACTTACAATTCTAGAATGTAGTCATAATTATATAATCACCAGAAAAGGTTAAGTACTCACAATTTTTTTGTAATTATATATTTAGCATACACCACTTGTCAAATCATTATAATCAATTTCAATATTATATATTTAAATTTATGCTTGAATGGCACATATTTATATCTGAATTAATCTTCAAATTTTATCCTAGTAGGGTTAGAATTGATTGTATTAATTTTAGGATACTTATATAGGACCTTGAGGAGTAGGAGGTCTTCATTATATATTTTATACGTTTACATTCTTTTTCCTCATGTTGGGAATGTTATTTATTGCGCTCTGAAAATAAATTTTTAAAATACCATAAGAAACTTGAGATAATTTGATTTCCCCCCTCTCTAAGAATATATTATCTATAAAGTGGGGCCTCATCTCAAAAAATTTGGAATAGCAATCATATGCCTCTGGAAGTCCTCAAAAAGTGTACCACTTATCACCAAAGGATATAACCATATTATTAAACCACCTATCCATTTTACTATTATATGATTTGTGTTAAGGGTTAGTACACATGTGGCTGATTATTTTTTGGAAAATAAATGTGTCCCACAATGGGGGGAACCATACCCTATCATCATACCTTTCTTGGATGCAAATCTTATAGAGCATCCAAAACAATTAAAACAATGCCAAACCTTAATGTGTCCATAGTTTTGTGGGCTCTCTCAGCATTTTCAATATATCATCACAAATGAATTTAGTGGTGTTAGACTATATTTTTTTAGTTCCCATATAGTGCATGATATTTTTATATTTATTATTGATGTTATCCCACCTGCTAGTCACACAAAATTTGTGATCAGTAGGCATTTTTCCATGCTCATTTCCCTATCATATAGATGTTCAATGAGGAAAATATAAATTTCATTTTTGTACTTCAATAACTTGGACACTTTTCCCACTTCTTTAGTATTGCCAACATGATCTTGATGTACTCACCAATGAAAGGTAATCCTATGGATTTGCTCACATGCCTAGGATATATCTTCCTTTGCAACCGAATGAATTAAAACTTATCCTTATGCATGCAATGAAAGATGCATTTGACCAAATTCTCAAGGTTTCCAAATAATGTCATAAAAAAAAATTATAATATGCCAATTTTATTTTTACACGTGCATCATATGTCATCATTATGTCTACACCCATATTTTCACTTTCCATTATATAATATGTAGACACCTAAATTTCACCATTTAGTGTTGAAATTAAATTTGACATGCTAACCCTTATTATTCCACAAATTCAAATTTAAACTAACATCATTTCCATCCAAAATTTGAATAATTGAATAATTTTTAATATAATCTAGTATGCACACCTTTTATTCTAAAATTGCTTAATAAATATGGATTTTCTACCTCACCCAGACATCCTCCACATTTATCTCAACCATGTGTTGACTCATCCAACCACCTCCTCAACTTCCACAACCACCTTGTGAGTCACCTTAGAACATTTCAACTTCCTTGATCCATTATTGATGACTCACTCAACCAACTCCCCTTTTCTCTCAACATGTGAAATTAGTCATCATCCTCATGGATGAGGACTAATTCTCCACCATTCTATCAACCTCCCATAAACCTATAAATAAACATGTAAACCATCACTTTCATCATCCTCACTTACACTAACAAAGTGATATCAAATTCTCAAGTGAATACATGCCATCAAAAGTCCATTTTCATATCAAAATGCTACCCAATTCAATTTTATATTAGAGAAGGATTGAGAAAACACATTTAAATAGAAAACAACTTTGAATCTTAATGGAGGAGGCTCATGATAGTTTGGTTGTGTAAATTTGTGTTTTTATTTCTTTTTATTTGTCACTCTATCCTAAAGTTGAATTGAATTGAATTTAGATTAGATTTTATTTTAAGTAATTTCTTAGCTTAGTTGTATTCTAGATTTCCCTTCACACATTTTGGCATGTCTAGTGAGACTTTCTCTCATATTTACATATCATAAGCATACTATGTGCATTTAGGAGTACATTTTATTTATTTTTTTAGTTTTACTTGTGCACATACATTTAATATTAGTCTTTGAGGTTTTTGTTTGTAGCTGTAGGTTATTTTATGAAATTTTTTGTATGACCCCTTATGTAACTACAAAATTAAAGAATCTGTCAGTGAAATCATAGTAGATAACATGGAAATCATCATTTTTTACTTTTAATGTATTTTTAGTAGCCTTATTTATTTTGATGTTTTTTTTCTCAATTTTTTTGGTTCAAACTTTTCAATTTTTAGTTTTGCTTTGTTTTTGTGAAGTTGCAAAATCAAAGACTCTGTCAGAAAAATTGTAGAGGGTAGAAACAATTTTTTTTTATTTTTATATTTTTAATCTAGTACTGAAATTATAAGACTTATTAGTGAAATCATTTAACTTAATAGTGAAAAAAATTTAAAGTAATTTATATTGTTATTTTCTTCTTTTTCTCCTTTTTAGATCCACCTATTGTTATCACCAAATCTTGCATCCTAGAGCGGGGTATCCAAGCCTCCTCTAGATTTGGGAAACATGAGAATACTTATAGGTATGTGGGTTTACCTATATTAGAAGTAGACCTCTAGGTTTAAGGGCTATCTCCTCGAATATAACTTGAAATGCTTATCACCTACTTAACTAATTACATGTGGGAAAAGAGATATAAGTTTTCATGAAAGGAAACTACTATAAGTGGGTGATACACCAAGAATATTTCCACAATACCATAATAATTATTTCACTAAGAGACAAGGACCTATAAACCAACTTCAAAGTCCTATAAGGTTTTAACATAAGTGTTTTAACATTGAGGTGATATGCATGAGACAACACAAGGTAAGTGAACCAGAGGGTAGAATGCACACTCTAAAGATAATTATACACTTGAAAGGATCCTAATACACTAGCTAGACTCTATATGACCTATTATAATAGGAACTATTTAATAAAACTGAGAGGATAAGGAGAAGCAAGGATAGAAGATTATCACTTAACATCACCATACATTACTTTTCACACTTAGATAAATGTTCATGAACTCAAAAATAAACTTGAATTTATTGTTCAAAGGTAAGGTACAATGTAAAAAATAGTAGAGATTCACCATACATGATGTGGTATATTTATACAAGAGCCAAAATGACTATTAATTATAGAATTTGAGAGAGAAGAGAAGATAATGAAGTCCAAGAGTCACTAAGACATGTGTCATGTTGAGAAAAGGATTTAAATATGTAAGAGAGAGGAATATGGAAAATAACATGCAAGATATACTTTTACAAATGTACTTCAAAGCATGAAAATCCTAAAATGTGGTGTAAGATTACTCATCTACATGCCTAAAAATGACCTTCATGATTTGACCTCCTTGGAACATTACACAATAGATTAAGGATAAGTATCATGATTGCATTGAGAGGGAAGGGTTAAAAAAGCCCCAGCATGCATTAGTTGCATCCCTAACCATTGATATTCTTTTGGACATGAGTTATCATTGCCTATAGTCTAAATAACTCCTTTTTCACTCACCTTACAAACTTGGCACCAAATTTTCCTTAAATTTTAAAAACCATTCCATACAGAGGTGTGTATGACACATATTAAGACCTATCATTCCCTTAAATTCCTTAGGTAGACTTTGAAAGGCCTCATACTTGGAGTTTTCACCTTCTCACTTGCTTGTTCACTATGCCAATTTGAATTGGCTTAGATGAAGGTGTTAGCAGAGATAATTATGAGATTTTTTGATGCATGAAATGGAAATGAGGGGTTAGACCAGGTCTAAAATGATCTCCCAAAGTGATTTTCATCTATTAAAACCCTTTTATACCTACAACACATTAAAAATAGTCAAGGAAAGTAATTTTACACCTTGTCCATACAATTTGTGTAAAACTCAATTTGATGAGAAGAATGCCTTGAGAGTACTCTACAATATCCAATCACTTTCCAAGCCATCTATGCCTTCTAAATGCATCTCATTCATTTTCCCAATTAGGTCCTTAATAAGGGTTTGAGAGGGTTTTAGGTGCTTCTGACCCATAAGGTTTGTTCATAAAGGTATGACATTATAACCCTAAAAAAATTAAATAAATTTTTTTTTAGGGACCCTATATAACATTCTAAAACTCCTTAGACTCCCATGCTATGTGTTTTTACACATATGAGCTCTCAAAGTTTCTCTCTCAAGCTTCTCTCTTCATTTTGCACATGCCTAAGTTGGTTTGGAAAAATATGTTTTCTTTATGACTTCCCCTACAAACCAAAGGTTATATCCCACCTTATTAATCCATATTAAAGTGTAATAACTCATTACAATGATCCTCTAGTATAATAAGTGATATTGGGAACCCCTTAGCCATTAGGCCTAACCAAGACCTAGTAGGCTTAGCCTATATAAGACTAATTGACCCCTATTTTGAGTATCTTGTTAAAAATATATGGTATATTATAGATTTATATGTGTTTAACACCATTATGGAATCCATTATTCATAACATTTAAGACCCCTAGTGCATCCTTTCATCTTATACTCCCCAAGTCTGTAATTTTCCTATTTACTAGAGGACCCTCTATCTAAGATAGAAAATAGGGTATCTCCTCTATCTTATCATGAAAAATGAAGGTATGGTTGGCTCAAGGAATTTATAAAGGTACTCTATACCAATTTTTAGAGCTATATCATGCTTATAAACCCTTTAACTCTTTCAAAACCCTCAAATAAATTCCTACACTGGCTGACTATGCAAGGTTGCAAATATGGACTGTAGAGTAAACCTTGTAAACATTTATAATATATTTATTTGATATAAGGATATCATGAGGTGAATTTAATCATTATTTAGGTGTTAATATCAACATTATCAATCCTTTATATCTTATTCAATGCATACCCTTCCCTACTTGAATGTGTTAGACTGGAAGAATGCATGATTGTATGTTTACTAAGAAAAGGCATGATTGTAGGGTGTCATAAATATTTAGACCTCATTTATTATTGATATATACATCCTTAAAGTAATTAATGTCTTTAATTCACTATTTGGACTTATATTTAGTTCACATTCAAGTTGCATAACCCTTTGACAATGCTTCATGGCCCAACTGTAGATGATATTTTTAGTAACAAAGGACTCCTGTAGGATGTCTGTTTACATAGTATACTTAATGCTTTGGAATTTTTGGGGAATTTTACATTCATTTAACAAGTGAATCATACTAAAATATTACCTAGATCATGAGGGTAAGATTTAACTTTTGGGTTCTATCATATTACCTTTCCTTAAAAAACTGTAGGTGCACTTTTTTAGGCCCAAAAGGAGATCATGTAGGTGGTAGTTTACACCAAATATCAAATGAGAACCAATTTTATTGTATTATATGGATTAATATTGTCATTTATCTACAACAAGAGTCACATTTATGTATATTATGGCTCTAATAGGTGTTATAGCATGATAAGGTCATTTGGACTCCATCACTGCAGAAAATCATTAGAATTCTATAGTAGAAGATGCATAGAATGAGAGGCCTTTAACATCATGTTTTATTGACCAAATAATCCTCTATCATTATTAATCACTGATATTTTACCTATAATTCATGATTGGAATAATATAAAAATTTGCACCTCAAGGTGTGTCATCATGAAAAAGGTCAAAATATGGACTAGGTCTCTGTTCGGAGAGATTAAGGTTACTTGTCCCTAAACTCCCCTTCATATGTGAACATGAATTTCTAAGTCTGACCTTGACTCTATGACCTCATTTTTGATTATTATGGAATTATAAATCCTTATAGACATTAATGGATATCTTCTCATTATCACACACTTCTATACACACTTTCAAGTATCTATCAGTGCCACCTGTAGGTGGACATTTTAATACATACAACAATGGAAGTCAATCATCAATAGTGTGCATGGTTATGGCATTACAATCAGTTTTATACTTTTTAAAGGTCTCAAATGGATCAATACAAACTTTAAAAAATTCAAAAAAGATCAAATTATCTCATTCCACATGGTTATTCTCTTGTGAAACACCTGTGGATACACTTGCATTAGCAGATAAGGGCAATGGGGATAAAATGTAGACTGTGCATATGATGTATGCTTATATAAATAGATACAAAAATTCATAATGTCTTTAAATAAATATTTTATACATCATGATACCTCATACTATTTCAATTTTTCCACTTTAATGTGATGAACCTGCTTTTGAGGCACTTGTAGGTGTATATCAATTGTAAAAGACTGTGTATGGAGAAGAACAAGTTGCCACATGCAAACATATAAAATTTATAGAGTTTAAATTGATTTTTCATGTTATAAGGATGTATTTAAAAAATTAAAATTCATCATTACATCTCCATGGATGTTTTCAAAGCTTCATACACCTTGTTTAGTTGATTGTTCATTACAGTCATGAAGAAAGTTGACTATATTGTGTGTTTCTTGACTGTAACTCCATGTGAGGAAATTTGGATCAAATATTGGAAGTTATGAGGTAAAAAATGATATGTAAAACATTAATTAAATCATATCACCTTCACATGAAACCATCAAAAGGAAATACAACCCCTACAGATGGTGAAAACCTATGTGTCACTCTATATGAGACCAACCTACTAGTTAAGATGCCTTGCCCGTCAAATCACTTAAAAACATGAAAAAAAATGTGGTAATAATGATATAAGTATGTATATATCCTATATAATCAATTTAATTAGTTATATTGCGTAGACTAACTCATACAAAGAAAGAACCTATAGGGTGTGGGAAACAACATGCAAAAAAGACTAGTCAACTTTGTAAGAATGGTTCATAAATCATGGGAAACCATTATTTAAACTCCTAACATGAATTTTAAATAAAATAATTTTATTAACTCCACCTAGATTCATTTTAACTAAAACCTCTCTTATAGATCGTACCAAGAAGAAACATGTTGACCAGTTTTGCATGTCGAGAAGGGCGATGAAGGAAAATAATGGTTTTTGACCATTTTAAAGAATTAAAAAGTATATAAAATGTCAATATGAGTCAATGGAAGTTTAATATACACTATATAATCTTTCCACATGTGCCACCTTCCCTTAGAGGCTATACAACTTCCAAAATTGCCCAAATTGCCACCTATCTTCTTATTTTAATAGAGTGCCTACAAGTTTTAGTTAGGGACTAACATTACTAACATGAAGAAAATTTTAAGAGATTTTTCAACACTTGAACACTTATGATAACCATACCATTCTCATTTATGGCTTAAATATGACCCTTTGTGACATAAAATGAACTTGGGACTAAATTTGACCATGACCAAAGTAGTGACATATTAAATAACATAAAGTAGGACCATGACACACCCTTTGGGATCATAATAGAACCTTATATAGGTTTTATACTATATCAAGTTTTACCGATTTTGACTTGTAGTAAAGATATTCAACATTCTTGGTGATTTCTAGGGGTGGTATGCTTGCTATGCCCAAGACCAGTAGCCTTTTCCTATCCATTGGGATATGGAGTCACTTATGGATAGATATGACATTGAACCTACCTTGAAAATAGACCAAATAATATAAAACCAACAAGAGAAAATAAACTAAGCAAACACACAATTGTGCTTCATGAACAATTATGAGACACACAGACATAAACCAAACTAACTAACTCAAGCACAAGCTAACATAAAAGAAAAATTTACTCTTAGATCAAATGGGAAGTTTGGAACCTCTCTTTCTCCATGAAATAAAGGATTGAAAAAGGTATGTAACCCTTTAACCCTTGACATTGATACCTCCATATTTTTCATGGTGTTTGCCAACCTCATTGGCACAATGTTTAATGAAAATAAAGTATCTACAACCAGATAAACTATGGAAATGAACTCCTTTTGTATCTTAACAGTGTCAAATTTCTCATAGGACTTATCAACTACAACCTCTAATGGTGGTTCAATAAGACATACCTTCTTCGTTTCCATGGTGCTCTCAATAAGGTTGGGTTTCTTTTCAGCTATAATTTCTTTAAGCTTATCAAGGGGCTCTACATAGTACACCCAATCTTGGTTATTGTCCTCCATGGAAAAATATTTCTCCACCTTCTCATGTAATTGGATCTCAACTTGTCAAATTTCTTCAAGCTCTTGAAAGATTTTCATTTGTTTTTGCTAATCATTTTTGTCCTCCTTATCATCTATAACCACTACCTCTTAAACTTTCTCTTCTTGATGTATGAGGTCATCAAGATGATATTATTTATGCTGCAATGCATATGAGGGTGATTCAATGTCAGGATGAGATATAGAGTACTCTTTAAGGACTACATATTATACTTTGGTCTCATGAGACTCTTTTAAGACTGTAACTTCTTGAGGAATGACTTGAAGTTCACCTTCAATTCTTGATAGCACACTCAACTTCATGCTTGAGATGATCATCAATAACCTCATGATCAGGTGTGTAATTTTTAGGAGTAGAAATTGAATCAATTATCTACTCAAACTCTTGGTTTATGGCATGAAACTTTTGCCATAGGTCTTCTCCTTCATGATTGTCATGTTCAAGAGCCTATTCAACATGGATAATAGGTATGAGATTATTATTAAGTACTTATTCTATGTTTTCATCCAATTCTTTATGTGTAGCTATAATAGGATCTTCAATAGATTTCTTCTTATTCAATAAGGTAGAGTTACACTTATGTTCACCAAGGGGAGTCCTTATGGTGATTTCTTCTTCATAGCTACTCATGACATCTTCTTGATCAACTATGGTTTGGGTTTGCTCATCTTCACTTGCTTCCTTCAAAATGGGCTCCTTTTCAAGAAGGGGTAAGGTGGAAGGTTTAGGGATAGGCTTATGAATTGGAGATAGAGTGTGAGGTGTAATATAAGGCTCGAATGGATTTAGGAAAGAGAAATTCAGGAGTAAGCTCATGGGGAAGTGAAAATTTGGGTTGGCCAAAGGGAAAAGCACCTACTTTAATAGAAATTAAACCTTGCCAATATCCTCCTTGATGCTCTTCAATAGAAACATGTTCATTCTTAATTTCTTTGTCTTCCCACATCCTTAGCCTATCTACTAATCATTTAAGGTACTTATTTTTCAAGTCTAGATGTTCTTTGATACCCCATTAATTTCTTTTTTTCCCTTCAACTATCTGTAACATATACATACAACTTTGGGCAATACCTCTTAAATATTCCATTAGATTGTTATGGAGCACATCAAACTCATTATCCTATGTCCCCATATTATCTTCATTATCTAGTAGTTATGGTAGGAGTTCCAATAGGTATTTGACATGAGATGGGGCTGATGGAAGAGGGAGAACGTAATGATGGGTATTGAGGCCAACTCTACGTTATTGGATGAGATTTTTAAGAATTCATACCTTGTCTTGTAGTATCTTTATGTAAAATTAATGGAATTATCTAATTCCTCTGACAAGACTCAGAGGAATACTCTTGAGGTTGATAGGCATCATGGTATAGTTGGTAAGGGTCCTATTGAGATTGATAAGAAGGTATTTATTGATAGGTTTCTTGATAAACTTATTCATATGGTTGTCTAATAACATGGTATTTATATGGAGAGGAAAATGGAGGACCATGGGGCTGCCATGACTCATAGGATTGGTAGCCATTATGATAGGGCTATTGAGGACTATAATGTGGTTCATAATAAGGCCGATAGGGAATTTCATAGAAGTTATATTCACCATAGCTATACATATCAACCTCATAGGTCAAAGGAAACACAAAATTGATAAAAATCTTCAATAATAGATATCTAAGATACTTATAACTATAAGATTTCATTCAGAGTCACCATTGGTGCTATCTTACTTGCTTTCAAAATTTGATTAGAGGAAAGACACACCAATAATATTTCTAGTGTCTTAGACCTTGGTCCCACCAGGCATGCCAAAAATTTTGTCACCAAATATTTCACCCTAGAGGGGGGGGTATTCAATCCTCCTCCATATTTGGGCAACATGGTAATACTTCTAGGTATGTGGGTTTACCTATAGTAAAAGTAGAACTCTAGGTTTAAAGGCTAGCTCCCTGAATATACCTTGAAATTATTATCACCTAATTAACTAATTTCTTATGGGAAAAGTGATATAATTTTACATGAATTGAAACTAATATAAATGGGTGATACACTAGGATGATTTACATAAGACTGTCATACTTCTTTCACTAAGAGACAAGACCTACAAACTAACTTCAAAGTCCTAAAATGTTCTAACATAAGTGTTTCAATCATGGCATCCATGGACCTAGCATTGGTAGGTAAGTTTTTCTCCTTCTGTCCTAATATTGAGATGGTAAGGAAATGGGTTTTGTCTAAGTAGAAAGTTAAGGGTAGTGTTTCGATCACTACTATGGCAAGAGGCATATTCCTATTTATATTTATGAATTGGGAGGATATGATAGCTATTCTTGTTGGAGGACCATGGCTGTATGGCCCACATTCTCTTGCATTATGCTCATGGAAACCAGAATTTGCTTCTCCTACTTGGGTAAGATTGCCAAGATTCCCTTTGGAATTATGGGATGAATTTTTTTTATAGCTATTGGCAATTCTATTGGCCAATATGTCACTGTAGATTATACAATTAGATCAAAGTCCAACTATGTGTATGATAGATTATGTGTCAATGTTGAGGTCAATCAGACTTTCCCTACGTCTATAGAGCTGAACTCTAAATATGGGACTTGGACTCTGCCGATCATATATGAAAATGCTACCACATTCTATCAAATATGTAAAAAAAAGGACATTTAATGACACAATGCAAGGAGATGAAAATGGGAAGGAAAGATGATTCCTCGGTTGAAGGTGAGGATCAGTCTCACAATCACAAAAAAATTGGCAATCAAGGAATAGGTGGCAATGAGGAAAACCCTGAAAATACAAAAAAGGTAGGGGATAAGGCAAGCAAGGAGGATATCTCTGGTAAGGGGGGGAAAGCTGTCCTAGAGGAAAATAAAAAGAAGGTATTAGAAAATGATAGTTAGAAGGCTATAATAGACACATCTAACCCTTTAGACCAACAAACTAATAAGTCTGAGGAAGGAGAAATAGGTGTTCAATCAATAAAGGAAGATAAAGCAAAAGACAAAGTTTTAAGAGAGAGTTAGGGAAAATTAATTCCAAAAATATTACCTACAAAAGGAGAAGTATACTTACAATTAAACACAAATATTTTTCATGCACTGGAAGTCAGAGACCAAGTAGGCAATTATTTAGTAAAAGGTGAAATAGGACAAGATGGTAGTAATGACTAGGAGGAATGGGTCACCCCAAAGAAAAAGAACGAAAAAGGTAAAAAATCTATAGATGTTGGCACCGATCCCAAACAAGGGAGACCAACCCTAAGAGAAACAAGACAAAGAGAGATTGCCAGGGAGATTACCAGTGGTAAATAGAAAACACTGGAGACCCATCCCCTTAAATATTCTAAATGAGAATCTTATCTTGGAACCTGAGGGGCTTTAATAGTCCTTCAAAAAAGTTTGAGGTTAAAAATAGCATTTTAGATAATAAATTAGATATTTTATTACTCCAAGAAGTCAAGATGAATGAGGAGAGTTTTAAGAAAATTGCTAACTACATATGGCCTAAAGCGGCTTTTTGCATCAGTCCAACTGAAGGGGCTTCAGGGGGGATCGTAAATATGTGGAATAGGGCTAAAATTTAGGGATCTTTGATGGATTATAACAAGCACTTATTGATTATCAACTTCTCTTTGAACTCTTTGAACTGGTCGTTAATCAATGTCTACGGCCCAAATAAATGAGCATTGAGGCAAAATTTATGGATAGGCTTGAGCAGTCTCAAGAATATTTCCTAGAACACTAGATGGATGCTAGCTGGAGATTTTAACACTCCTCTATACCCTTCTAAAAAATAGAGTGGGATCATTGATTACTCGGACATCATGTTTGACTTTGCCAAATTTATCAATGATTGGGGACTATTGGATATGGAATTACAAAATCAAAATTTTACCTGGTCCAATAGAAGAAGAGGAGATCAAATGATTTAGGTTAAGTTAGATAGATTCCTTATCTCAAATAGCTGGAATTATTATCACAATATGCATGTGCAGGCTTTTCCTAGAACCATGTTCGATCATTGCCTGATCTTCCTCAACTGGAGAGACCAGGGACAACATGGTCCTATCCCATTCTATTTTAAAGCTATGTGGATCAAACACAAAGACTTTAGACAAATGGTGGCCCAATGGTGGAAAATTCCAATTTAGGGCACTCCTATGTTTAGAATAGTCAAAAAACTTCAGCACATAAAACAAGAAGTTCATGGATGGAATAGATACAGATTTGGTCAGGTATTTCAGCAAAAGAAAGACATAATAAGAAATATCAAAGATATTCAGCAATAGATGGCTCAAGGAGATGATTCAGAAGACACTTTAGAAGAAGATAAGGTCCTATCTTCTAAATGGAAGAATCTTATGGAAAGAGAAGAGGTTTTTTGGAAACAAAATCTTGGGTTCAGTGGCTTAAAGAGAGGGACAGGAACACTGGCTTTTTTCATGTCTCAACCATGAAACATAGGAAGGCTAATTCCATAACTAAGCTATGTTTAGATAATGGTGACATTATAATAGAAGATAATGAGATAGGGGAACAAGCTAGCGCTTTCTTTCAGAATTTGCTCACTAAAGAAAATAATGCTGATGGGAATGATAGACCTATGAACCAACTCATTGATAAAATCCCTTGTTTGATAACTGAAGAAGATAATCTAGAAATGCTAAATCCTATATTTGAGGAGGAAGTCCGTCCTATTTTATTTTCCATGGGTGCATTCAAAACTCTGGGTCCTGATGACTTCCCTCCTATATTCTTTCAGGAATATTGGGAGATAGTAGGAGCAAGTCTTACTACTGTTGTTCATGACTTTTTCAGATTAGGTAAGCTTTTCAAACAAGCTAATAATACTTTCATAGTACTTGTCCCTAAAAAATCACAACCCACACACCTTATGGATTTAAAACCCATTAGTCTATGCAGCACTATTTATAAGCTTTGCACTAAAGTGCTAGTTATATCTCCCCTGCACAAAAAGGCTTCATCCCGAGTAGGTAGATTCTTGATGTTGTGATCACCACACATGAGACTATTCACTCCATGGACAAGAGTAGAATACCTTGTATGGCTCTTAAGCTAGATATTTCTAAAGCTTATGATAGGGTCTCATGGACCTTTTTATTCCAAGTCATCAGAAAATTTGGGTTTAATGATAAAATCTCTTGCTTGATATGGAACACTGTCTCTTCTACAAAATTTTTAGTTCTAGTTAATGGCATACCTAGAGGGTTTTTCTCATCTTCGAGAGGAATCCATCAAGGGGATCCTCTCTCCCCATACTTGTTCATCATAATGGCAGAGGCACTGGCAAGATACAAACAAGCAGATATAGCCTCAAAAAATCTAGTGGGCATAAAACTTACCTCCTCCCTTTACCCTGTGGTAGTGTAGCAGTTTGTGGATGATACCATATTTTTTGGCATCTCCTCGATGATTTAAGCTTGAATATGGAAGAGTATTTTAAATAATTATGCTATAGAATCTGGGCAAAGTATAAATCTCCAAAAAAGTAATGTGTATTTCTTCAATACTCCTAATGATCTCAGACAAATAATCATTGATATATTGGAATGTGCTAAAGCATTCTACTAGCTACCTACCTAGGACTCCCCCTCATGGTCAAAGAGGTATATCCAAGCTTTTGGAATGGAATTTTGGAGAGAACTCAGAGGAAACTTCTTGGTTGGAAAGGGAAACTCCTTAGCAATGCTGGTAAATTGCAACTTCTTTGGGCCTCTTTGCAAGGGATTCCTACATACTTCCTATCTCTCTTTAAAATTCTTGCATATTTTGCTGATAAATTGGAATAGATTCAAAGAAAATTCTTATGGATGGGACTGGGAGATAAACAGAGAATGTCTCTAGTCACATGGGAAAAAGTGTGTCTTCCAAAATCACATGGTGGCCTCAATATTAAGTCTATTAGGAACATGAAAAAATCCCTTCTCTAAAAAATTAATTAGAACCTGATTCATAAAAATAATGATTTGGGGGAAATAATGTATTCTAAATACATGCATAGCACTGACGGTTCTAACTTTCTTCAACAGAGGGGATTACCCCAAGGATCTGTGATATGGACTAAAATGCTAAAAAGCATAAGCCTTCTTAAGCAAGGAATTAGATGGAAACTAGGAAATGGCTGGCATATTAAATTTTGGGATGATATTTGGTTAAAGGACAAGGATCTCATCACATAAGGAAACTATGGAGAGATTGCTGACTTGGCTACTCAATTTTTTGGAGATAGGGTCAGTGATTACATGGATAATAATAATGGTATGCAGAGCTGGAAAAATTTATTGGAATGCTATGATCACCAGCTTGAGATTTTCCCTAGATTTTGGGAGATTCAACAGTGGATGTAGGGGACCAAAATACCTCTCTTCCCATGTGAATATGAGTAGTATTGGTGGCCAAATAAGAATGGATCATTTTCTGTCAAGTCTGCTTATCATTTGCTGATTCCTGAGACTCAGAATAAGGATGTTTGGAGAAAGGTTTGGAATTATAAACTTATTCCAAAAATTAATATGTTTTGGTGGTCTGCTACCCATAACAAAATATTAACTCAGGACAACCTTCAAAAGAGAGGGTTTACCCTGGTTAATAGATGTTGTTTGTGTGGTTCAAAAGAGGAAACAGTTTCACACCTCTTCATTCACTATGATTTTGCCCAAGAATAATGGGGCATAATTCTAAATAACTTTGGTATTGAATGGTTCTATAATTCTGACCTTAAAGAAGTAATCCTCAGCTGGAATCCAACCTTTACACATCCTTAGCTTATGGAATTATGGAAGAAAACTCTACCCTATTTGAGTTGGAGTTTATGGAAAGAGTGCAACCACAAAATTTTTAGGGACACTGCTAGAAATGCATCTCAGGTGTTTCATTCCTTTGTTAGGACTCTTATGGAAAGTGTCACCACTACCCATATTCATTCTATGGAGAAACCCCTATCTCAAGTTGAAACTCAAATTGCTACTAAATGGAAGGTTTTAAACCAGATCCCTGATTATAACAACTCCAAAATTCTATAGAGACTAAATACTAAATGGATTCCCCCAAAGCCTAACTGGATGAAACTCAACTTTGATGGAGCATCCAAGTCTGATGGTAAAGCTAGTGGAGGAATTATAAGAAATGATAAAGGATGGATGATCACTATCTATGCTGGTGGAATAGGATTCCAGAGCAATAACTATGTTGAAGCAATGACTCTCCTATGGGGGGTAAAATTGGCTATATCCCTAGGAATAAGGAACTTGAGCATACAAGGAGACTTTAAAATGGTCATAGATGCTATTAATAAAGCATCAAAGGTGGGAATTAAGCTAAAATATATCATTAGGGATATCTAATTGCTTTTGCAAAAGTTCTCCAGAGTGGAGATTTCCCATATTTATAGAGAGGGAAATAGTGTTGTTGATGCCTGTGCCAATCTTGGTCAGAAGTTTTCAGATTGGCAAGTGTGGTGCGAAGTTATTCATATTTCTTTGAACATTAGGGATATTATTCAAAAGGAGATATATTTTCAAGGATGAGTTGCACTAATGAGAGGATTAGCTCTCGGAGGAGGTCTATTCGGAGGGGGCTGTCGTGGATCTCAGAAATTGTTAATTATTGTATTCTCTTGACAATCATTCATGATTTATTGTATCAAGAGGTTAAGGTGCATGGGTCTCATTATGAATATTGATGGGACATGATTTAAAAGCATGGGAGCAACCAACATCATCTTGGTATGGTATTTTGAATTATGAGCCATTACATTTTCATTATGCATCAATGGGAGCAAGGGTTTGGAACCACTTCAAAGCTAAAGGTTGAATTTAGGAACTCCACGAGTTGGATCTACAAATACAAAATGGGAGGATACCATATTCAAACTGAACTAGTCTCCTATTGTGAATTCAAAGATAATCCTCTAGTTTGGAATTACTATAAATAAGGGGGATTCAACCCATATCTGGAAAGGCTTAATGGATTTGATGAAAACTTGTCTAAGCAATTTGTGAGGTCCTGGTTAAATAGTCATGTCATAGTTGGTAGAATCAATTTTGAGATCTCTGAGAAGGTGATTACTATGGATACATGAATGACCATGTAGGGGATAAAGCTTCAAAGGAAAACAAAAATTATGGCTCTTGCAAGCCATAAATTATTCCTAGGAGAAGGTGAGGAACTAGTCCCTTATCAAGGAGGATTCGAGCATGTTAAACTACCTGAGCCATGGGATGGAGTGTGGTTCATTCTCATGAATTACTTCATTCTTGAAGGTAGATTTATCAAGTTTTAAAATTACCACCTCCCTCTTTTAAATCACTTCAGGCACAATGCTCTCATTAGTTTTGCTTTTTATCTGCTCTCCTCTTTTGAACATTATGTCCTTAGGGTGAGAGCAAAAATGTCTAAAAATTTGGATGTGAACCCTATTCCCCTACACTAGGGCCTCATTTTATATTTATATAATTTTCACCGAGCCTTGGAACCATCCAAGACTATCAGAGTTGATAGTGGAGATATTCCCTCTAATTCGTTATCTAGTGATGCCATCGATGAGTCCTGTTTCTCCCCTGCTCCTTCCAAAACTAAAGATGTATCCTTCTCCACCCTAGAAGAGACCCCTACTGCCACCTCAAGCTCTTTTGTGAGCAAGAAAGGTAAGAAGAGGAAGGTTGATGTGGAGGAAGAGAATATTGGGGGGACCACTGAGATGACCCACAAAAATCTTGGTAGGACCACAGGGGGTCAAGGTGGTAAACCTTATAAGTCTTCTAAGGCTAATAAGGAGGGCTCCTCCTCTGGAGTCTGAAGGTCAGGGTGGATTGCTGGTAAACCCACCCCTAAAGCCAAACTTATTTTATTTTTAGAGAGTGCTTCAGAGGAATCAACCCAGGAGGAAGAATCTAAGGAATTAGAAATCTAAGAAATTTTTGAGGACACTGAAGGGAAGTAGGAGACTAGGGAATTTGAGGTTACTAAGGAGGAGGGTGCTGACATTATGGATACTGCTGTCAAAAAGGGGAAAATGTATGTCAAGGAAGCTGGTGAGGAAAGAGAGAATGAAATTGGATGGAAATCTAAAATTGAGGCCCTGAAGGATCATATTCAGAAGTTGGAGCAGAACTTCACCAATGGACTCCAAAATACAATTCTTCTGAACATGTCTATGTTGAAAGAAGTGGGTAATATGGGGCCTGTTGTCAATGTGGAGGATACTAAGAAACTGAATGATCTCAAATAAATGGCTATGTAAGGAGAGACCTCTCTGACTCTCATCTTTCTGTTTCTTTTTTATTTTGTTTCTATGTCTGTTGGTACTTTTCTAGTGTCATCTCTCCTCAGAAGGCTTATTTTTTCTGATCACCTTCTTGTCTTTGCCCTATAAAGGGTTCAGCCCCTAGTCTGTTGCCTTTATCAAAAAAATAGAGGTGATATGATTGAGAAAACACAAGGTAAGTGAACTAGAGGGTAGATTTCAAAATCTAGGGAAAATTATACACTTTAAATGAGACTAACACACTAGTTACACTGTATATGACTTGTTAGAATAGGAACTCTTACATAAACATGAGAGGATAAGGAGAAGTAAGGATAGCAGATTATCACTTAACATCACCATACATAAATTTGTACACTTATAAAAATGTTAATGAACTAAAAAATAGACTTTTATTTATTGTTAAAAGTTAAATTACAATGTCAAGAATAATAGGGCTTCACCATACATGGTGTGGTATTTTTCTAAAAGAGCCAAAATGGCTAGTAGTTATAGAATTTGAGAGAGAAGAGAAGAGAATGAATTACAAGAGTCACTAGGAAATGTGTAAAGATGATAAAATGAGTTACATATGTAGGAGAGAGGAATATGGAACAAACCATGTAAGGTATACTTGTACAAATGTCCTTTAAAGCATGAAACTCCTAAAATGTGGCACAAGATTCCTCATTTGCATGCTTGAAAATTGCCTTCATCATTTATCCTCATTGTAATGTTACATAATAGGATATGGATAGGTATCATGATTTCACTAAGAGTGAGGGGTTATAAACAAGCCCCAACATTAATTGGTTGTATCCCTAACCACTGATATTCTTTCTAGACATGAGTTATCACTACCTGCAGTCCAAAAAACTACTCTTTCACTCACTTTGCACACTTGGCACCAAAGTTTCATTTAGTTTTCAAAACTATTACATAAATAGGAGTGTATGACACCTATCAATACCCTTCATTCCCTCAAATTCCTTAGGAAAACCTTAAAAGGCCTCTTAGAATTTTTACCTTCTTACTTACTTGTTCACTATGCTAGTTTAGAATGGATGAGATAAAAGTGTTAACAAAGACATTTGTGAGATTTTATAATGCATGAAATGTACATGAGGGGTTATCATAGGTCCAAAAATATCTCCCAAAGTGACTTACATCTCTTTAAACTCTTTTTTTCCTGCAAGACATAAAAAATAGTCAAGAAAAGTCATTTTCCACCTTGTCCATACAAGCAAGGTATAACTCAAGTTGATGAGGATCCTTGGAGAGTCATATAAAAGATCCATTCACATCCCAATCCATTTTATTCCTCTTGAATTCCTCTCTTTATTAATTTTCCCAATTGGGTCCTTGTAAGGGTTTAAGAGGGTTTTAGGTACTTCTAACCCTTAAGGTTTGTTCATAAAGGTATGACATTGGAACCCTGAACAAATTATAGAAAAACATTATTAGGGACCCTTTATAACATTACCAAACTTATTAGACTCCCAAGCTATGTGTCCATACATATATGAGCTCTCAAAGTTGTTATCTTGAGCTTCTCTCTGCATTCTACATAGGCTTGAGTTAGTTTGGGCCAAAATATGGTTTCATTATGTCTTCCCCCACACACCAAAGGTTTTATCCCACCTTATATCTCCATATTAAAATTTCCCAAATCATTGTAATGTTCCTATAGTATAAGAAGTGATATTGGGAATCCCTTAGCCATTAAGCCTAACCAAGACCAAGTAGTCTTAACCTACATAATACTACTCACCACATCTTTTGAGCATCTTGTTACAACTATAGGGTTTCTTATAGATTTTTAAATGTTTACTACCACTATGTAAAGCATTATTCATCACACTTAAGGCCCCTAGTGCATCCTTCATCATATACTCCCCAAGTTTGTAATTTTTTTTATTTCATGGAGTACCCTCTATCTAAGATAAAACATAGGGTATCTCTTATGTCTTCTCAGGCCAAGTGAAGGTTTGGGTGGCCCAAAGATGTCATGAAGGTACTATTTACCCATTTTTAGAGTTGGATCATGCTTATAAACTCTCTAAGTCTTTCAAAACCCTCAAATAATCTCCTACACTAGTTGACTGTACAAGGTTGCAAACATGGACTATAAAGTAAACATTGAAAACCTTTCTACTCTATTTATTTGATATAATACTATCATAAGGTGATTTTTATAATTTTTGAGGTATTCATATCAACATTCCCAACCTATGCTAGCTTATTCAATGCATACCCTTCCCTAATTGAATGGGTTAGACTGGCAAAATGCATGATTGTATGTTTACTCAGAAAAGGCATGATTGTAAGGTGTCATCTATAGTTAGATCTCATGTATTATGAATATAAACATCCCTAAAGTCATCAAGGTCTTTACTTCACTATTTAAACTTATGTTTGGTTCATATTTAATTGTATAACCCCTTGATAATGGCTTCATGGCCTAACTGTAGATGATCTTTTTTAGGAACAAAGGACTCCTGTAGGATGTTTGTTTACATAGTACACTTGATTATTGGGAGTTTTTTGGGACTTTTAGCTTCATTTAAAAATTGAAGCATACTCAAATCCTACCTATATCATGAGGGTAGGATTTAACCTTTAGGTTCTATCATATTACCTTTCCTTAAGAAATTGTAGGTGCACTTTCTTGAGCCCAAAAGGAGATCCTTTAAGTGGTGGTTTACACCAAATATTGAATGAGATCCCATTTGATTGTCTTATAGGGAGTTATAGTGCCATTTGTCTACATAAAGAGTCACCTATATGCAAATTATACCTCTAATAGGTGTTATATAATGATAAGGTCATTTGGGCTCCATCGCTATAGAGAATCATTAACATTATATAGTGGAAATATGCATATAATGAGAGGCCTTTAGCATCATTTTCTCTTGACAAAATAATCTTGTATCATGATTAAACACTTCTCTTGCACCTAGAATTCATTATGGAGAATGTTGATTGTATTGTGTGTTTCTTGACTATAACTCCATATGAGGACCTTTAAAACTAATATTGGAAGGTAGGAGGTAATTAAAGACATGGAAAACATGAATTAAATCATATCACCTTCACATGAAACCATAAAAAAGAAATGAAACCCCTGTAAATGGTGAAAATCTATGTGTCACTCCATCTAAGACCAACATGCAACTTAAGATGCTTTGCCCATGAAATCACTTCCAAACATGAAACCAATGTGGGAATCATGAGAGAAGTATGTATACCTCTTGTATAATCGATTTCATTAGTGAGATTGTATGGACTATCTCATACAAAGAGAAAACCTATAGGGTGTGGGAAACAACATGCAAAAAATACTAGTCAACTTCTTAATAATGGTTCATAAATAATGAGAAACCATTATTTGAAATCATACCATGAATTTGAATTATAATATTTTTATTAACTCCCCCTAGAGGTGTTTAAGCTGAAACCTCTCCTAGTAATTATACCAAGAAGAAACATGCTGACCAGTTTTATATGTTTAGAAGGGTGATGAGGGAGTCGCACAATTTTTGAAAATTTTCAAGACCTAAAAAATATATCAAATGTTAGGATGAGTCCATGGAATTTGAATAGCCACTAAAAACTATTTTCACATGTGCCACCTTCCCTTAGAGGCTATACAACTTCCAAAATTGCCCAAACTTCCACCTTTCTTCTTGTTTTAATAGAGTACCTACAAGTTTCAGTTAGGGACTGACATTCCTAACATGTTTCTAACATGATGTGTATTTGAAGATATTTTGGAGCACTTGGACACTTAGGATAACCATACCATTCTCATTTATGGCTTACATATGACCGATTGTGACATAAAATGAACTTGGGACTAAATTTGGCCATGACCAAGGTAATGACATATTAAATAACATAAAATAAGACCATGACACTCCATATGGGACCATAATAGATCCCTATATAGGTTTTAGACTATAGGGGGTTGACCCATTTTGACTTGTGGTCAAAATAGTCAACACTTGTATTAGTATATCTTTGTAAGCAACTCTTTGTTTTGAGTTTATTTCTCTATTTTTTCCTATTTTATGTCTTATATCACAACAAAAAAATTGGATATTCCATCAAAAAATTATATACTATAATCACAAAATCATATTTTAAGTACCTTTATCACTATTTTTATAGCTTTCTAGAGTTCTTAGTGTTTGTTTCCCTCTATAAACAACTTTCTATTCTAAATTTATCACTTACATCATCTATTTTTTTTCTATATTCCTCTTTTATATTCAGTAGTGAAATTGGTCATATCTTTAGCAAAATCGAAGATATCTTTGGTGAAATCTAATCAACATCAATAAAATCATAGAAAGTATGGCATGGAGTAGTGAAATAGCCAAACATATCAACAAAATCATTGGAGGTAATTGTGAAATTGTTCTATTTTAAATTTGATTTCTATTTTTTGATAGTTAGCAATTTCATAGTTTGTTTTAATTATGTAACAACAAAATCATCCTAGAGACTTGTTTTTCTATGTTTTGATGGTTTTTATTAACTTTTTATAGGTTTCCTTGATTTTCATCCAATTAAAAGACTTTTAATAGTTTGTTTATAGGCTGAAAGTCAAATAAAAACCTATATAAAGCTAAATAATTATTTTTTCAACTGATTTCAACATTTTTGATTTTTGTTTAAGTTTTTCTAACAAGCATTTTCAAATTTTAGTTTTTCATTTTCTTTAGTAATTAATAAACATTTGGTTTTTAGAGTTAATTAATTTCACAAAGATGATACTTATGTGTATGCTCTTCTCTTGGCATCACATTGGTTCTGATACTTGAGAATTAGAGGAAAGTGTTTGTATTTTTATTTTATTAAGGGCTTTATTGATCATGGATTTCATCAATGCACAACAGGCCAAACCCTATGTATCGATGGGGTATATAAATTGAATTAGAGTTGTCATTTTTGGCTAAGTAGTGTGTTTTAAGCACTCCATGAAGTGAGGGATTCCACGCTCCAATACCTAGGCCTTAGATACCATGAATTAAAGTTTGGTTTTTATGACATCAACACACTAAAACCCTAGTGATTGTGTTGGGCATATTAGGACAAGACCCATTTATTTATATCCATCAAACTAAATTCTTCCATGATTTTGTGCCTCATTGTATCAAAAGGTATATTGAGGAATCCCCTAGATAAACTTATTTATACCTTAATCCTAGGAAAGTATTTCTTAACATTTAACTCATAGTGCATTAGTTAGTGGTTAACATAAAGAAGTTACTTCCCTTACACCCTTGAAACTCGGCTTAGTGGATTATGGGAATGGAAGGATCTTCCATGGTTAGTGCCTTAAAATATCAGGCCATAGCTAATGCAATGGACAAATCAGTGACATGGGAAGCCTATAGGATATTCAAGTCCCCTTTACATAGATTTTAACATTTTTTGTATAATTGGATGTATATTTAGAATATAATTTGTTCATTTATTCCTATATGCTATACCACATGTTGAAAATCCTTGAGTGAAAACAAAAGTAATTTTGAGTCTTGAAATGAACTTTAATCATCAAAACATTAAAATCAAATATTTTAAGTAAAACTCAAAATATTTTTTTTGTTAATCAATACATTTTTAGTGACTTTGGTTTTTTTATAGTCTAGTGTCAAGTCTTTTTCAAGTCAAGTCCTTCCCCTAACAATGTCATCCATCACAAATTACATGGCTATGCTTAACAATGTAGGGTAAGGGAGGGGCCTTTTGGTAATGACCCCTTCCAATTTGGTAGCCAAGAAAACCAAAGTCATCATGTTGAAATACATGAAATCTATGACCATGAAGAAGAATAGGGAAGGACATACCAAGATACAGCTATCCCCAAGGCCATTTTTCCTCATTATTCATTTAACCAATACATCATGATCAACAAATATGAAGTTTCTCCTTAATATTTAAGCTTAAGGGCTAAGTTTCCACTCGATTTTGAGTCCAAAATTCATAATATTTGATTGATAAGAATGAGTCTTTGTCAGCTATTCAAAACCCATCCATATCACAAAGCTCTTTAGAGTGTTATAATTATCTCATAGGTTCTTCCACTCATTATCCCCAAGTCTCCAAATATAATTGAAAATACATCTTTCATGAGGAATCCTCTGAATTAAGTCATGGGTTTTGTATGGAAATCCATGTTCATCACATCAACTAATAGATTATAGATATCTAAGATAATCAATTTTTTTTTGGTTAATCCAAATTCTAATTCCCATCCCAATTTGAGTTTGAATGTCAATTCACACTCATTTATCAATCCATCCAACCCAAACTTGAATATTCATTCAAGTTTATCAAATATCAATATACCCATCCAAAACTTGAATACTCATTCAAGTTTACTAGTCATTAACATATCCAATCCAAACTAGAATATTCATTCAAGTTAACCTAACATGAACATATATAATCCAATCTTAAATTTTCATTCAATTTTACCAATCATAAATCCAACCAATCAAAAATTTAATATTCATTCAAGTTACCAATATATAATCAATCTAATTCAATATTGAATACTTATTCAAGTTCTTTAATCAATCCAAATATAAGCCTTCATGGTTCACCCATTAATAACATCAATCCAAATCCAAATCCAAATTTGAGTTTTAATGCTTATTCTATCTCAACCATCAACCAATCAACGTCAAATCCAAAGTTGAATGTAGCTTCAAGTTTTATCTATCAATCCAAATCAATGTTTCCCTTAGGGAATGCACCAAATCAATTTCTTAAATCACATTATTTTTTAGGATTAGTTCCTTTAAATTCAAATAAAACACCAAATAACACTAATCTATTCAAAACTAATCCAATTTATAACCAACCATTTAACCCTAACATCCATTCAAATCACATGATTGGTTCAAATATAAACCAAAAATTTAACCAAACTAACTCAAATCCACTTTATCCAACAAACCCAAATTAGTTTAACACCAACCCAAACCAAACAAATTCCAAATTGAACATAAATCCAAACCAACCCAATCTAAATTTTAACACAAACCCAAACCCACACCAACACAATCCAAATTTTAACTTTAATAACAATACCAACCCAATAACTTCAAGTTGTAACATTAATCTAAATCTAGCAAACCTTAAATTCTCCACTCACCCAAACAATCCAAACAAACTTACACATTCACAACATGCTAACTCTTTTTCCAACCCACTTCCCAATCACTTCATTATCAATCCACCCCTTAACCAATTTTCACAAACTAACACAAACCCATTAATGGGTCAAACTTCAAATTTATATACATATGCAAGCCAAATGAATAAATTATCACCAAAATTTATTCAAGAGTGGAAAAATATGAAGGATATATTTTAAGGCTTGCAATATGGTACTTTTTCATGGAAAAAACAATATAAATCTGAGGAAATGTTTTCTTACCTATATGATTTAAACAACATGACAACACCTTTTTTGAAACATTTTGAACTTCTCAAGATGGAAAAATACTAAGGTAAGGGTGATCCTAGGGAACACTATAATGAATTATATCTATCATGTGTGGATGTTGCTTATAGTGATTATTACATGTTGATACTCTTTCCATAAAGTTTAGGGGGTTAGGCCCTTGAATGGTTCTCACAATTACCCAAATGATCAATCTTCACCTTTGAGGACTTATCTGAGAAGTTTGTTTATCATTTTTCATACAATATTAATAAGGATTTGACCACACTCGACCTTCATAACAACAATGCTGAGATGGAAGTCATCGAAAAGACATTTTTTGTGGTCTTTTCATGAAACAAAAAATGTTTCTATATTTATGAACAACCTTAACTTTGACTTGGTTCATCACTTTTAGCTTCTTTGTCTAAGTTCCTTTGATGTAATTATTGAAAAGGGGGTTTAAATTAAACAAAATTTAATCACAATAGGTGTTATCAAAATATTCAAACTTGACAATAATTCCTCAAAATAACCTAACAAACCCAAGTTTTTTGCCAAGAAAAGAATGTTATAAGTGATGGTGTAACCGATATAAATAAAATACAAAATCCACATAAACAACAAAAGTGTTATACATAACCCATTAACAACATTACCATTCTTGACGGTCAACAAATACAAGAAAATTGCAAATGTAAGTTTACCCAATTATGAGACTCTTAAAAATCAATGTTTTGAAATTTGGCCCAAGAAAACACCAAGACCTTTGAATATGATGTTCCTAAACCACATTAGTACAAATAAGATGAATATTATGAGTACCATAGGATTTAAGGACATTCAACCAATAGGTGTATGAGTCTCAAACACTATGTCCATGTCAATATCATAGATCATGGGGACAAATCCATTAAAAAAAACCATCCAAAAAATATAATAACCAAAATTTGGGAATATAAAAAGACCCATTATAAAATTATGATCAAGGAAATGGTAAGAAAAAATAAGAGTTAGCCCAAATAAGTAATTTCAACTAAGTTACTCATACTTTTGACTCCATAGTCAATTATGTTGATTACCCACATAATCATGTCTCTTTCATTAATTTACAAGACCAAGATTGCACTATTTCCATAAGGCACACAAAGATTACCATTTTTAGTGCATCATCATCCAATGTTGAACACAAGTATAGTATTATAGATCATCTTGATAAGACACATAATAACATATCCATTTTAAAACTTCTTAAGACTTCTCCTATATATAAATACATTTTATATAAAGTACTCCAAGAGTCTAATTTCTTGTAAGCCATCAATCCATTAAGTTTTTAAGAATTAATTTTAAATTTATCCACTAACAATTAGGTTACATTTGACCATTATGATGTCTCTCCTCTGTGATCTATCCATAATCTACCATTGTATATAGAAGTAATTATCTCTAGACATAAAGTAAAGAGGGTGTTTATATAAAATGGCTCAACTTTAAATTTATGTACATTAAGGTTAATTAAACATTTTTGATATTCCATAACAACATTATAATCAAATATCATTACAATTAAATCATATGATAATAATGATCATTAATATATGGGTACCTTTTATCTTCCCTTGATGATGGGGCCTGTCATATAGGAAACATTAGTCCATGTACTTGGCCTTGATCTACCTTATAATTTGCTTCTTGGGCATCCAAAGATACATTCAATGAACATCATACCCTCTAATTTACACCAATGTTTTAAATTCTCTCATGATGTCATGGAAGTTATTATCCTAAGTGATCCTCCACCCTTCTAATACTACAAACTATTGGAAAGGCATTATCAAAAATCAAACTATCTCCCCATTAATGAAGACATTTACTCATGTTGAGGAATAACTTATGATTGAAAACTAAATCCATCCCAATAATTTGTTTCAAACACCTACCCTTTATGGTTAGTTGAACATGTTGTCCACATCTGCTTCCATAAATATGTCATCTACTAGTCAATCATACAATCATCCATCCACATATAAAGACATGCCATATCATCCATCCTAATTTAAAAGCATAAATAAATTTATGGGTGAGTATGAAATCTAATATTATAATTACACACACACAATTCACATGTTTCCAAAGAATAATGGTAGACCCCATTATAAAAGGGACACTCAAGTAGTTTGAAAACTCAACAAAATAAAATTTGTATAAGGTGGTCTTATTTTTTTTGAATAAATTAAATATTAAAATCCATCTTGGATTTATTTTGATGAACTAGATACATTTTTTCGTTACCATCAAATGTTCCATATCCAAATCCATAACATATAAAATAATTAACTATAAAGGCAAGGGCCTTGGACTTCATGAAAAAGTATTAATATAACATATCACTCTGAAAGTTAATGAAGCCTTCCATGGTATAGGATTTGATCTAGTTAATGTGAACACCATGACTTTCTAAAGTGACTCTTCTAGTGAGTATTAGGTAGATTCTTTGGATAGTGAAACATATTCCATCTATAGCCTCTTTAAAGGCCTATCTATAACCAAAATACTCCATAAAAATGTCATTTTGACACTTGAAATCACATACCCAAATTTAATCCAATGGGACCAAAATTATATAGCTAAACTTGATCATTTTCAAAATGATGAAGCAATTCTAGATTATTTTATAAGAAGATAACATATTCTAGTAGGAAATCATAAGAAGGGATTTTCCATTTAATTAAATGATTTTGTGTATTTTAGAGAACTATTACCACATAACTGAGTCAATAAAACAACAAAATCAAATTAAAAATACCTTGAAGAGGAACTCAACCTTTCTCCACCACCCCCCAAAGTATAAAAAAGGGTCAAATTTCTTAGTAGAGTACACAATTGTTGTCAACATTGGAACAAAATAAAATCCAAAGATAGTTAAGATTGATGCATATTTATCTCAAGAAAAACAAAAAATATTAACCATTTTTATTAAGGATTTCTCTAACATATTTGCATGGATTATGTAGATATAACAGAGCTTGATCCTTCACTTGTTGTGCATCATCTTGTGGTTCATCCAGATGTAAAACTTATAAAGAAAAAGCTTATAAAAATGCATCCCAAGGTTTCACTCTTAGTGAAGGAGAAACTAAATAAGAAAATGGAAGTTGTATTCATCCATCCCTATATTATTAAGATTGGATATCAAATATTGTACAAGTGTCAAAGAAACTAACTAGAATCCAGGTTTCTATAAACTTTAGGGTATCAAAAAACCATGTCCCAAAGATGACTTTACATTTCCAAATATAAACATTATTGTGGAATCTACCACAAGTCATGAAATTATATCATTAATGGACAATTTTTTTGGTTAAAACAAAATAAAAATAGCACCCAAAGACCAACATAAGATAACATTCACAACACATTGGGGAAACTTTTGATATCAAGTAATGCCATTTGGTCTCAAGAATGTTGGAGCCACATATTAAAGAGCAATGATGTTTATCTTTCACCATATGACTCATGACATCATGGAAGATTATGTTTATGATTTTCTTGCCAAATAAAAATATAGAGAATAACATCTAGAAGTACTTCATAAAATCTTTGACAAAATGAGAGAGTACAATATTCAATTGAACCTAAAGAAATGTGTTTTTGGGGTGACATCAGGGAATTTTTTGGGATTCATTATTTCACATCATGGCTTAACAGTTGATCCTTTCAAAGTCTTAGCGATAATGAATATGACTCTACCCAAAAATATAAAACTTCATAGTTTGCAAGGCAAAATCTAAACAATCCAATGGTTTATATCTTAATTTATAGACATTTGTCACCCATTCACATTCTTTCTTAAAAAGTACACTCTTTTCACTTCGATTTATAATTTTAATAAGGTATTTTAAAATCTTAAGCAATATGTTTCCAATCTACTAGTTTTAATGCCACCTACTATAGACAAGTTTTTCATTTTATATATATTAGCTACACAGTATGTATTAGGAGCATTGTTGTCACAACATAATGACTATGGATCAGAATGGGATGTGTATTATCTAATCATAACTTTTGTGTCCTCTAAGCTTAAATACTCTCCAATGGAAAACTCATGTCTCATAGTTGTTTTTATTTCCCAAAAACTTCACCAGTACAAGCTCAATAATCAGAATAAAATCATTGCAAAAAATGACGCTCTTAAATATCTCTTTTTTAAGATAGCTTTAACAGGAAAAATGGCTAAATGGGTCATGCTTCTTAGTGATATTGATATGTATTGTGTAAATGAAAAATCAATCAAGGGACAAGTACTACTATATGCACTAGTAGAAGCTCCTCTTGAAGATCCTACACCTCTTGTTATAGATTTATTAGATGAAGTAATAATGTCAATTGCTGAAAACCTCATCTAGAATTTATATTTTAATGTTTTTTTCACAAATAAATGTTCATGGGTAGGTATCTTGTTGGTTACACCTAATGGGGATTGTATTCCCAAAACATTTTAGATTGAGTTTCTTTGTAAAAACAACATAGCATAATATGAACCCTCATAGTTGGTATTAATCTTGCCATACAATGGGGCATCCAACATCTTATTGTCTTTGTTTATTCTAAACTCATCATAAATCAAGTCACTAATGAATTTCAATCTCATGACGACAAGTTAGTCCCATAAAAGAGGATGGTCGATAGTCTAAAGTTCTATTTTACATTTATACACTTTGAACAAGTGCCACAATTTAATAACATATTACCTCACACCATGACAACTATTGGTTGATTACTTGATCTAAAAAAAGCAAAAAAAATTCTTTATAGAGTACTTGATGATAGTATCATATGCTACACCAAATTATGAGATGGTTATGAGGTGATTAGTGCCTCTTCTCCTTGGTAAACTAGCATTTACAAATATCTCCATAATAACACCCTTCCATCCAATTTATCCCATAATCTACGTCAATAATTTATCCAATGAAAAACCCATTACAAAATCCTTGGTCAAACTTTGTATCAAAGAGGTTATGATAGAACCCTATTACATTATTTAATTCTGAAGATTCTACCTTGGCTATTAGAGAAGTTCATGAGGGAATTTGTGGTACTCATTCTAGTGGTATAGTCCTTGTTAAAAAGCTCTTGCATGTAGGTTATTACTAGCCTACAATGGAATTTGATTCTTGTGGTTATGTTAAGAAATGTGTGCCTTGATAAAATCATGGTGATCTCATACATGTTCCTTCACAATCTTTACAATCCATTACAACAGTTTGGCCATTTTCAACATGGGGTTAGACCTCATTGGAAAAATCAATCTTAATTCTTTAGATGGCCACAAGCACACCATTACCACCACCAAATATTTTACCAAGTGGGTTGAATCCATGCCCCTAACATATCACCAATAAAAATATTTCCAAGTTCATTTTAAATCATATTGTCTACTATTTTGGTATCTCATCCGCTATCATATCTGATAATAGAAAATCATTCAAGGAAAAGCAAGTCAAGGCCCTTTGCACTACCTATGATATAAAACACAAGTTGTCCACTCCATATTACTTGAAAGGTAATGGCTATGTGGATATAATGAATAAAATTATTCTCATAATACTAAAACAAATTATCAATTTAGTTGGTCATGACTTACATATGCAACTTTATCCTACCCTTAGGGCTTACTGTACTAACATCCACACCCCCACAAGGGCAACCCCTTCACTTGTTTATAATAGTAAGTCCATTATAGCTATAGAAGTCAACATTCCATATTTACACATATACTTTAAAAACACTATTGATGATGAGTCTTATCAAATTTGATGCCTTAGTGAACTCTACCCTCTAGATGAAAAATGCCTCAATGCTTTAAATCACCTGAAAGTTTACCAAAACTACCTTTATTGTAGATATAATAAATGGATTAAATCTATGGGATTCAAATTTAATATCTTGTTATTAAATAAAACCAATGGAATAAAAATGTTGAGTGGAAAAGAAAAGAAAATTTAAACCAAATTGATCGGGCCCATAGACAATCATTGCCAAGTATAGATCTAGAGCTTACAAGTTAGCTACTAAATATGGAGAGGAGGTTGATGATCCTATGAACATCATGAATCTTAAAATATTCTATTCCTAAATTAGTCTAACTTTTTTTTTATCTATTAAATGTAAAAAAATCAAAATTAAAAAAAATAAACAATATATAATTCAAAAAAAAATGAGAGAAAGATAAAAGTGAAATATAGTACATCTAAAAGTGAAAACTAGTTTACTGATGCTTTAGGCAAGTACCATGGTGAAAACCATACTTTTATCACCATGAGTAATCCATTGTCTATATCCACCCTAGTTATTTAGAGGCATCCCATTGTAGTGCCAACTTGTATATTCCTATGTCATCACTTGTCTTTCCATCCATCCATGACATCGTAGATTAAATAATTGATATTTATACTTGCATAAATATGTCCTTTATCATGTTAAATGAACATATTATAAATGAACATTACTATCACATTCACATCCACACACACTTTGCCTAAACCATACAACCACATGAAAACACTTTACCTATGCACGTATACCAACCTATATATCATGTCCACATGTAATCCTTCACTCTCTCATTTTATTAGGAGGAAAATCACACATCTATTCATCCACACATAACAACTCATCAATCAACCAATTTTCTCATCAATTCTCATATTGGGAGAACTACATCTAGTCTGATATTCCTACATGGACTTTGTCCATAATGGAGTATGTAGGTAGTGCTTAGAGACATGGGGTCTCTAGGGATAGCTTGGACACCATAATCCATATCATCTCACTCCCCCCAATAATGGTTTCATTATTTTCACATCCCCATTCCAAACCATATGGTTATCTTAGGGCTTCCTTATTTTACCATTCAATATTATCATGGTTATTGGCTATAAAAGGTTTTAATCCTATCCTAGGATGTTTTTCAAGTCATGTGCTTTATCTAGGCATTGTTTGATTTAGTTCTTGATTTCACTTGTGTGTGGTCATCATTTGATTAGTCTTGTATGTCTTTTAATTTACTTTATTTATCTTATCTTTTACTTATTTGTTTGTGTTAGAATTTTATTTTAGTATGTGTGATCACTTTTACATAGTTTCTTTTGTTTCAATGTTTTTTATTTTATTTGTTTGTTTTAGTCAAGATTATTTTTTGTATTACAAATAACACTATTATGGTTTTTTCATATCATAATTCACTTATTTTTTCACAAATAAATCTTTCCATTCCTTATGCATACAAACACAATAATCATCATGGTTATTTAATATCATTGGTGTATATAATTTTATGTTATATTAAAAATTAGGTTGATCAAATCAGTAATAAATTATTCATGTAGTAATTCAAATACAAAACAAAAATAAATAGATGACAAATATATATCCATCCATGCATCTGTACATTTTTAAAAAATAACCATAATAAAATATGAAAGGATTAAAATGTGATATAATAAATCAAAAGCGTGAGAGTAATTACCATACCATATCTATCCATATAATTCATCCACCACACATGAAAAAGTAATAATATACATCCATAACACAAAGGATAATGTCTAAAATGAATCATGTATATATAAATATTGAATGTGTGAATACAAAGATACATCTCAGAAATGTATACATTGATATATCATAGCCAACCATATGATGTCTCTCCCTAGCCCTCCTATGGGGCATCTATATTCATACTAGGATCATGTCACCATGGTGTGATCATAAGAGGACACATGACATGTTGTGATGCCTATCCTATAAATGTCTTGGACTCCACTAGATAAACTAATCTCCTTAAAAAAGAACTCTTAGTAGAGTAATTTGTGAATGATGGTGCTCATTATGACTGTGAAAATGCTCCCTCATATAAACTCTTATAGTATGTCTATTACTCCATAACTCTCATGGCCTTATCCAAGGACCAAATATCTTGGTACTGTCAATATCTCTCTCACCTCATCTACCTCAATCTAGAGTATGTCCCTCTCTCTCCTATATTTTTGATCTAAGATTATTTCATCAATAGTCAATGTAGCTACATCTTATGTGCATAACCCAATTAATAAAGTAAGCCCTTATACCTATAGTTTATCCAAATCAACCTAAATCCCATCAACATCTATATATAGTTGATTAATATCTATAGCTCTTAGACATAGTGACCTATCTTGGCCATCAACCTCTCCCTATAAGCTATCAACTTATTCCTATAAACCTACTATCTCAATATCCGGAGCTCTAATCTCAACATAAAATCCATCCAAAAATATTTTATTCTCTAATAAAGTAATGGGCCCTAATGGCCCAAATCCATCTCTTCCCTCTATCTCAATCTTATTAATAGATCTCCTAACTATTTCATATCCACCTCACTCCTCATTAGTATCAATAAATACTAAATATGTCTCTCTTCCTCCCATGGGATCCTCTACAATATATTTCATCACTTTATCATCTCCTAGATCCACTCCTATATCATATCTAATGTCCACATCCTCTACATGTGCCTAAGATCTTGTCATTCACTATCCATCACCTGCCTATCCCTAAAATCATCCCTACCTACATCCTCTTTGTCCTATTAATACCCCCCAATCCTCACACCCATCCTTGTCCCTCATGAATACCTAGCCAAGGTTGTCACCACTATCTATCTCCATGTTTATGGAGGAAAATATGTTATTATCAAACTAGTAGGTCACTGTCTATCCCATGAATTATCATAAACATATATTATACCTACATCAAACATATCCTTCCTTTGTGCAAATTTAACTATCTACAAATGTGTCAAAATATGATTAAAAATAAGAGGATCAATGCATACGACCCAATGAGATGTCTCTCTCACTAACCTCAAAAATACATGTGGACCTATTGGAATATGTTATCTCACACCAAAATATCATAATATCATATTTGGCTTATATCACTCAATAATACAATCATACACACCCATGATATAACACTATGTTATCATCTAGTTAATGTAGAACCCATCCTATGCCGACCAAAATTCAATCTCCCTATAATTTCTCATGTGATATGGTCATATCCAAGCTCATCTAGTGCTCTTCTATACCACTTAAAATCCCCTAAATATAGAATATGTACACCAATAATCACATGCCACCAATATGTAATCAATTCCTCTACTACTCTCAAACTCATGTGTCCCATGTGACACTCCACCACAATGTGCTCCCATGAGCATAAATGTAATAATATAGAAGGTCCCATCTCTCTCCCATCTGAATAAACATGGTAAAAGTCTCTATATAGGTACACTAATACACATGGACCCCATGTGAATCTCTCACCCATATCCATAATATCAACTATCATGTTTAAGAGTATGATAGAATAGTCTACTACTCTTTTTAGGTAGCATAATTCCATTGACAAAAATCATGAGTACCACATTAAAGGCATCTATCTCTAGATTTATACACATGTCAATGTCCACCCCACCTCTGATAATTAGAATCAACTCCTCTATAAAAATCCTATATAATGTCACCATATGTTTTCACTCACAAAATTAAACTTTTCTACCTTATATTAGGATCCTTAGGATCCTCCATACATCCTCTAGTGTAACCATCTTCTCACCCATTAGTAGGTGAAATGTACTAGTTTCACTATGCCATTTATCTACTAATGCAATCAATAGTTCTTTATCTACATGAATCTACATCATCTTGGTAATATAAGATAGACTAATAGCCTCTATAACCCATAACTCATACTTAGTGAATCTCATGATATCTATCAAAGCTTTTGATCTATGCTCTTGTGTAGCCAAAACTAGTAATACCTCCTACAAAAACACATAATATTAGAATGTTAATCTTATAATCAAATAAAACATAAAAAACTCATCATTTTCATCTACTGCCTATATAACTTATCCATCTATAATCAAACCATGTTTATTTCCTAACTAAAAAGCATCATAATAAAACCTAATTAATTTGCCACTACATTTGACAATTTAACTGTTGTAGTGCACAATTTTGCTACACCCATCAATAATTTTACTACTAAACTCTTCAATTTTATAATTACCTCTTTTTTCATTCAAACCCAATGATTTTACTACTATATATTATGATTTCATTATTGAAAATCACAATTTTACCATTACTATAAACAAACTCACTGATCCTATTTCTAATGGCACCCTAAATTATTTGTTATAGCTCTTCACAATTTCACTTCAACTTTGAATGATTTCATAGTTTGATTTAGTGAATTAATTGCTTTCACTACCAAATTCACAAATGATAAAATTATGAAATCATTTCATCTAATTTAACACGGAATAAATGAATTAAAAATAAAAATTCAAAGCTCAAAATTGTGCTCACCCGATGCCTGCTCCTCCCTAGCCTCTGGTATCTCCTCACTCGCTCACTACGATGTTGGTGAATGGGAATACAATCCATTTTTTACACAAATCTAGATTAATTTTACTCAACCAAACTCTATTCATAAATCACATAGAAAATAAATTTGTAAAAATGATTTTTAAATTCCCCTATTTATAGTCTTTCCCCTATTCAAATATTTTCCCCTCTATCATATAATTTTCACATTTTCTAACTAATTTCTCCAAAATTCAGACCTATAATTAATCAAAGTGCTAAAATATTTATCATTATTTGTAAATATCAATCCTATAAGCTTATATCCAAATTTTAATATTTTTAATTTTTATTTTTTGACCCACAACTTACCATCATTAGGATATATCATTCCTGCATCCACTCATGTGATCCCTGAGTCATGAGTACCATCCATGCATGTAGCCTATGAACAATAAATATTAATTTGTTACTCTATTCGCTAGTTTATACCTAGGGGAAAAACATTTTACACATGATTTAAATGTGTAAGTATGGTAATGATTTATAGTACTTCAATTTATTGGTGGTAGTCATTATCACCACTCATAATTTCCCTTTAATTATTTTAAGTATTCGACCACATCTATTTCTCTTACACAAAAATGTGAGGGGGCATCATCCTGATCATTTTAATTTATCGGGGGAAATTTTTTCTCCACAATCATCAATGATCTACTTTACTATTCTTGAAAATGGTATTGCTTTGCAACACCATTTCAAAAAAGGCAAAATGTAGACACCTAAATTTCACCATTTAGTGTCAAAATTAACCTTGACATGCTAAAAATTATTCTTTCATAAATTCAAATTCAAACTAAAATCATTTTCCTCCAAATTTTGAATAATTGAATAATTATTACTTAATCAATTATGCACACTTTTTATTCCAAAATTATTTAGTAAATATGGACTTTCCACCTCACTCAGACATCTCCCACATTTACCTTAACCATGTGTTGACTCATCCAACCACCATCCTCTACTTCCTCAACCACATTGTTAGTCAACTTAGAAAATTTCAAATTCCTTGACCTATTCTTAATTACTCACTCAACCAACTCTCCTTTTCACTCAACCTGTGGAATTGGTCACCATCCTCATGGATGAAGTCTAATTCTCCACTGTTGATTATTTGAATAATTATAAATATTCAAATAATCCACCACCATTAATAAATCTCATGTAAACCTATAAATATACATTCAATCCATCACTTTCATCATCCTCACTTACGTTAATGAAGTTCTATTGAATTCTCAAGTGAATCCAAGCCATCAAAAGTCTATTTGCATACTGAAATACTGCCCATTTCCCTTTAGCTTTGGATAAGGGTTGAGAAACCACATTTTATGAGCAATTAACTTTGAATCATAATGGAGGAGGCTCATTATACTTTGTTTGTGTAAGTTTGTATTTTGGTTTCCTTTTATTTATTTCTATATCCTAAAGTTGAATTGTATTTAGATTAGATTTAATTTTTAAAGTAATTTCTTAGCTTAGTTGCATTCTATATTTTTATTCACATAATATTTATTTAATCTTGATTTAGTATTTAACACTCAATTGTTTTAATATTATATCTTACATTATTAAACTTTATACACCAACTCTTTTTCATGAAAACATGACTCATGAAATTGCATTTCTACAATTTATACTACCACCTATCCATTCCTTCATGATTCTATATTATAACTTATTTGATGAAAAATGAGTTTCTTCCCTTCATATCTAAATTTTTTTTACACTTATTACTTGTTGACACCATAGTGATAACATTCATTTTTAGCAAAATAGGGTTCTTGGACACCACTCATAACCCTATTTTTAAAGTCATTTTCCCACTTGTTAGGAAAAATTATATTAGCGCTCACATTAGTAGGTTAACAACAATAATTTTATGTGTGAGTAAATTAATAAATTATGTAATAATGTGAAAATAATGAGTTTCACATGAGCTAAAACAAATGCTTTAAGATAGTCTTCTAGGTGAGTTTTTAAGAGATAGGATAGATATATTTGTGTGATTTAAGATTGATGTTGAATCTTAATTTATAGGATAATAATAAACTATATATTATAATTTTTCTAATTGAATAAAAGATTGTATTGTGATTGACCAAAACCTTATGTTGTGCACATTTTTTGAGCTTCAACTCCTCACCATTATTAGGTAATTCCTATGAATGGTATCATAGTAGGTACTCTTTGGGACATCTCTACAAATTTGTCCTTAATCAAAACAAGATTGAGAAACATAGACCATGTGCTAATGTCTTATCATTTGATAAGATTTTCATTCATGTTAATAGTATAAGGGAAGTGTAGACCACATGCAACTATATTTTTATTTATATTAATGTTAAAATATACTTTATATTATAGTATGTTATGATTCAATTTTATAAATTCATATATATATATATATATATATATATATATATATATGCATACATAAAATTGAATCATAACATATGAGACCATGTGTTATGTGTTCTTTGATTTGGCCATAAAACATATTCTATATAGTTATAGGGAAATCAAAGACAAACCATACACTTTATAAAGGATATAAGGACCTTTCATACAAGGGTGTTTTTACACCTCCATAAAATTTTCTCAAAACAACACCAAGTTTACAAAATAAAAACAACATAGAATCAATATTTGAGTGAAAATCCACATTTGAAGGGTTTTGTATGAGATTAAAGTAACTGTAGAAGGAAAAATATTGCATTGAAAATATTTTTTACTCTTATTAAGGGAGATAATGTTTCATTGTAAAGGTCCTAATATTTGAAGAGAGATACTCGAGATAGACCTACTTTTTTTTCATGCTTTTGGAGAGCTTTACTTTCAAAAGACCTATGATCAAATTGGATTAGGGGAATCAATAGATATAGATAAAACCCTGAGAAACTCACAAATCATATCAGTTACACTTTACATGATTCCTCCTAGAAAGATCTAAAAAGTCCTCAACTTGGGTTTATTCAACATTGACATTAGAAGCTTAACCTTCATCTTCCTCCCATAGTGTCCTTACCTACATGATCTCCAAAAGGAAACTTCAATGGTTTGGATCTAAAACTCAACCTCCATTTGAAGCTCCATCTTAGACCTATATTGACTTATCATACTCTCATCTCAAATCTTAAAAGGGTGACACTCAATAATGATGAAGTCACCACCCATGGTTTTAACTTCTATAGTTTGGCTCATAGTATTTTTTTGATGTTTTAGTTATTTTAATATTAAATTCATGGTTTTGGGTCAATGAAAGGTGGTTTTAGGGTCCTTTTAGGTTTAGTGGTATTAGTATTAGTCATGACATGGTTTTTTTTCTTATTCATGGTATTAGGTTTTTATTTTTAGTTTGTTTTTAAAAGTTTTTCTATTTATTTTGTTTGATTTTGGCATGTAGTTAGTTTTAGTTTTTTATAGTTTATATATTTTTTAAAACCCATGGTTTTGTTAATCATTTTATTGGTTTTTAATTTAGTTTATTATTATATCTTTTAATTTTACATTTTTAGTATTTATAATTTATTTTATTATATTATAATGTTCATAATTAATATGTGTCATTTTATATAGAGTCTTTTGTCTTCATAGTCTCTAAATGTATGTCTGTAGTCATTTCTTTATAAGTTCATCAATTAACTTTGATTAAAAACCTAAAATAAGACTTTTTAAAAAGTCAAATATTACTTCAACAAAACATATGATGTTATTCAATGTAATAATATCCATGTTTTATAAGGATGGATTATTATATGAACTTGAATTTAACTAAATTAGTCTTATGAGGAGGGGGTAATATGAATAAATTTAGTCTTTGTGGTTCCTCTTCCCATATGAGCACTAAGTGGGGGATGTTATGAAAAATTAGATCAATGCTAACATTAGGAAGTGAGAAATAATAATTTTATATGTGAGTAAATCAATATATTATATAATTGTGTGAAAATAATGAGTTGTACGCTAAAACAAATCACTAGAAGATAGGCTTGTGGGATAGTTTTTAGGAGTTAAGATAGATAAATTTATGGGATTGAAGATTGGTATTGATTATAGGATAATAATATACATATATTGTAATGTTTTTCATTCAATAAAATATTGTATTTTTATTTATCAAAACCTTATGTTGTGCACACTTTTTGAGCTTTGACTATTCACCATTATGGGATAATTCCTATCATCCCCAAATCTCATATATTTAGATACTTGGTCAATTTTTATATGCACCTCTTCCATATTCCTCTTAATGGTTTGATCTTTTATATTTATTCCACCTATACTAATTATGTGCATGGTCCTTTAGTGAATTAATTAGTTCACTCCATCCTATTTAAATCACATGCCTCTTTATTTATACATTGATGCCATTCTTTAGCACAATCACTTCCTTGAAATTTTGTGGAGCAACTTTCCATTTTACGAAAAAATAATTATTGATGTAAATCATGTATATGTATTAAATATAATTTGATGCATGAATAAGAAATGGGTAATATAGTATATTTAAAAATTATTAGATCTTATTATAAACATTAGGAAGTAAAGCTTTCACATAAACCTGGTGCAAAAATGCCCTCCAAGAATTGTTTAGTTGTCTGCTATAAGGATCCCAAAGGACCCTTTGATTGCCTCATTTGACTGGATTTATAGGGTTGTTTTATTTATTGTTAATCTATTTTTAGAATAAAAAAATACACTTATTTGTGGAAAATAAAAAATATCTATTACAAAAGAAACCTAGAATGCAGGAAAGTAGTACATCATGGCATATGCATTTTTTAGCGTGGATATTTACATATTACATTATTATATCTTGTACTTAATACTATTGAAATTACTAAGAAACATTTCAAAATCTAATGTGCATAGTTTACATGTGCCCATTTCCAAAACATCATGGATAATGTATGGTCCCATCCTATGGATCTAAACCTTCCCTAGATGTTTCACATACTGAGAGTCATATAACAATACATGTGTGTAATTTTAAAGATTATTTTCATTGATATTCTTGTCATTACATGCATTATGTATATACTCTATCCTTATCAACCTATGGATCATATTTGTGAGGATGCATTTCTCATTAATTTTTATGAGATATTATAATCATGCAACTAGTGACTACTTATTGGCCAACCTAATAGTGTGAATTTTGCATAGTGAATGAATTTGAAACTTTAACAAAAGGATAAATTACTTTGTAAATACTAGTCAAAATGGATTGGATTTAATCAAATATCTTATAGGTGGTTTGGTATGCCCAAAGAACTGTTGAAACTAGGTCATCCCAATCTCTGTGTCCTACATCACAAAACTTGGTGAAATTTATCTCCATGATTTTTTCAAAGGATTCCATTGATCCATTTTCCTAGGGGTGGTATGGATTAATTTTGTATTGTGCCACCATGAAATAAACTAATATAATACACATTATTTCATTAAATAAATGTTTTCCATGATAGTTTATTAGGTTCCTAGGGAACATATACCTATTAATGATGTTTTCCCATAAGAAACATGATGATGTGGTAGTAATATATTTTTTAATTGAGGATACTTATACCCTAATGATGAGGTAGTCCATGGTATTAATGTTGTATAACACACTAGTCCTTCCTATGGTATGGGATATTGATCTAAAAAAATCAATGGAAATTTTTTCAAATGGCTCATAAACATGGATTGGGATCAATAGAATTACATCCTTGTAGTTAAGTTTGCCAATCCCTTGAAAAATAATACATTTCCTTGCATACTCCTTGGAATAATTATACAGGGTTGGCTAATATATACCAAAAATCACAATTTTTCACTTGATGACATCACCTACATAATGTCCATAAATAATCCATTCATGCCCTTAATGCAAGACCTTAGTGTGCTCAAACTACATGACATAACAAAGAAATACCTCATCATACCCAAGCTTATACAACTCTTCACCAATGAGAAGATAAAGGGTTAGATATAACACTAGATGTTTCTTATATTTTATATTCTAATCATTTGATTCAACACCTAAAGTGATAAGAACTACAATATTGGAAACATGATTAGAGATGTGTTGTACCTTAATAAGCTAGACATCAAGAATCCCATCTCCAATGTTCTACACTTATTCTCTCATTATGATTTATGATAAGTGAAAATTTAAATTATTTAAATATCCCAATCCATTTATAGATTAACCCATGCTCAATCTACTTATTAACAAGATACTTCAATTCTTCATGGTCTTTGAAAAAAAAAATGAGTGGTGAGTAAGTATTGCCTAAATGTTTGGAGTGCATACACATGAAATGTAATTTGCATTCAGTTTTGGTGTAGTTACATTTAGCCAATGTGAGTTTCTTACTAGGAAAATAGATGAGGTTATCAACCCTATTATACCCTGACTATACTAGGATAGATCCAATAGTAGACCTAGATGTGTATAATGTACATGGAAGGAGTTCTATAGTGGTGAAATTAGAATATTGATGCACTAATGCATTTTTATTTTAATGTTTACACATCCTATTACTACTTATCTATCCAAATGAATTGACCATATTTGTGTACAAGTTCCTCTAGGGGATTGAAAATCTTGGCATAGTTATAGATGAACTTTTGGTAATACCTTATGTGATCCAAACATGCAATCACATCCATTTGTGTGTTACACACCTGCATTTGTAATATGATGTAAAAATTCACAGGATCCACCAAAATCCCTTATTTATAGATAAAATATCCCAAAAGAGTCTCAAAAGGTGTTGTAAAAACACTTTTATTCAAATTGAGGAAGATTTATATCTTGAGACATCATTCAAATATTAACCTAGGCATGTGGGGTGTTCTTTTACTACTCCATAAATGGTCTAATGATCAAATTAAAATTATAATAATAAATTTATTAATTATTTGTATGTTTTAGTTCAATGCTACATAAAAACACAACCAACACATTATTTATCCCAAAATACATCACATTATCGGTGGATAAACCTAGTTTGTTCAAAAGAGTAGTTTTGGGCTTATTATCTTCTTTGATTTGGATATGAAAATATTATAAGAAGGCATTATTAAAATTTTAAATTTCACACATTACGATGCCTCAAAATATTTTCATAGAGAACATGGTTGGAAAAGAATCAGTTATGCATATAGAATTCAACACTTATAAATCCACACATATTTATATGCACCCATACTTATGATAATTAACATATGAGTCACCCTTCATGAAAAAAATAATCCCAAATAGTAATGATATTTGGTTTATCTTCCATGCCAATGTTTACATTTTTTAATCTTTAATGGGCCATGGTAGTATTTATCATTTACCCATGTGCACCCATAACCTTGTGCTCCCTATATGAGGTATTCACCCTCAAGTGATTCATTTTATATTTAGCTTGAGTCTCACCTACCTTATGAAACACTTTCATTTTATTGTGCTTGAAATTCCAATTGCACTCCAAAAAAAATCCTCACTATTATCATTGGAATCACTATTTTCATTTCATTCATTGAAAAATATTAACATTTTCAGACCCTTATTATTGTGCATATTCCACATGTGCACATCCATAATAACATATTATTATAAGATAACACAATGCATCCATTTCAATGATGTAGCGATTATACGATTAGATGAATAAAAATAAAAGGTATTGAAAAAATAAACCTTCATCCCCTCTAAGTGAGTTATTTATTTATGTGTTTAAAAAATAATATACAAGGCACAAGACTAAGTCTTCAATGTGCCATAAAAAAATGGACCCATGATCTCATAGAGACAATACATTCTCTTTTACCATACTTATTATATACATGATTTTTTAAGGAATGAATTCCCATTATTAGTAAGTAACTCAAGCTTGATGTTATTTTACTTGGAATGGGTGAAAAATTCCTATTTCACAATTGTTTTTGTTGGTAGGGAAGGCCTATGTGTCACCCACCAATGTGAAATTATACTCTTAAAAGTGTAGATCATGGTGTGAAATTGTTCCTTCTCATTTGGTAAACATCCATCTATCCTATTTACATTGGCCTCAACACTTTCCAAAACATCATAATGGGTTAGTGATAAAATATTCCCCTTGTTAAGATTAAATACTATTTTATTTCTGAATGCAATGCATCAAAAATAGATATTTATGCTTGAATTATATCTAGTCTTGGTCTTGGAGTTATTTATGATCTTATGCACAATAGATTTCTTTGGATATGAGTTCAAGGTGTCACATTTTTTATTGGTCACCTTATGTGACTCTAGTACCCAATGATCACATATGACATTGGTAGTGTCAGAGTTTACATCACCCTTGCTAGGGATTCCTTAATTGTTAGGGTCTAAATTCTCTATGCCTTATGCATTGATATTATATATATGAATTGCCTCATTATTCATATTAACTCTTTCAACATATGCATCCTATGATTATTGTATATAAGTCTGATAATATGTTGTTTCCCATTATCAAAACTCATATAACATTTATTAAAGTGCATATTTTCATTATTGGTATAAAAATATAGATACATGTAGTAACCTAAATATGGTCATGAATACTTGATCATGCATATTTTATTCATTTTTACCATTAATTGACACATGCACTTAATTGACACTTATTTCACTAATTTGGCCTATCCTAAGCATAAGAGAGGAGTATATTTCACTACAAGGCCATACATTATCACTTGAAAAAATTATATTACTATTGAAAACACCTTCATGCATCTATATGTCGTGACTCAAACCAAAAACTCTATACTTTTCTTGATGGGAAAGTAACACTCAACATGACAAAATTGCCAACACTCCTATCCCTATTTACCATTTTTTGCTTCCCTCACAAATAGTTAAACATAAAAAATGGAAGTATCCTTAGGATCAACCCAAATATTCCTAAACTCCGTATCATGTCTTTTTCCCTCTTTAATCACTATAAATCACATTCAATTATTTTATTTCAAACATCTTGGAAAAAATATTAATCTTATCACAAGGACTTATTCACATAAGTGAAAAAAATATAGAATTTACCTATTTAATATTCTTCTAAGAACTTGAAGTAGTCATGATCTAAGTCTGAAATCAGTGTTACATAATCCTATAAAAAACATCATAAAGTATTCAAGCTAATTATACATGCTTTCATATAGTCAAAGAAACACAATTTCAGAAGGCACTTAAGTGGGATAAATATGTGGAGGTTTTATCCCTCTTCAAAGCATTGGTATGTATGCAATGTTAAACATAGTAGGGTATTGAGGTCTAACACAACTCCAAACACTAACCCATTTTACTCTTTCACATCTATTTATCTCCTTGTGGTATAAACTAGGGTTTTAATATTTAATAAAGCATTTTCTATTCTCAAATGCATTACATAAGAAAAATTGATCATAAATAGGCATATTTTAGACAGCCACATATGATTATGCCCTATTTTTAAGCATTTTCCCAAAAGATAAAAATGCTAGACGAGGACAAAAGTACCCATCACTATTGACCCTACTGGGAACTTTTGTCTATACATAGTCTTAGGATCATCTTTTGGGAGGATTTTGTGTTTTCATATTCATGATTGTTTATAAATTTTTCCAATAAACACAGACAAACAAGAACAACAAAAATATAAGTATATCTCTCTTTGGCATAGTTTAATATTGTTCACATTCATTTTATTTCATCGACTCCAATTGCTTGATTTTATTTTCCTATTTATAAGTATATTTTCAACGCCTTACTTTATTCAATTTAATTTATCTAATTAGGGTTAATATTACATTAATTTACCATTCAGATTAAAATTTTGATGAACCCATGTATTGATCAAACCTTGTCTATAGGGTTTTTTAAGGGCCCCTATCAAAAATCCCTATGTAAATTTATGGTGAATATTAAAAATTATGTTTTAAATTTATGGTAAAGTGAATGGAAAGTAGTTTCATTAGGAAGTTGAATCCTATGCACCACTTAACCATAACATTTAGGCACTTATATCCAAAGTCTTTGGATGCCATCTAAAGTTTTAAGATGGAATACAAAGTCTTTGGATGGTGTCAAGAGTCTCTAGATGATGTCTAGACCTTATGGATGACATATAGAGTCTATAGACAACATATAAATTTTTTGGATGATGTCTAGAGGCTCTATATGTGGTATACAGTGGTTGGAAAATGTTTAGAGTCTATAAATAGTGAATAAACTCTCTAAATAATGTTTAGAAACTATAGATGATGTCTAGTGTTTCTGGATGGTGTCTAGAGTTTATAGACTGTGTCTATACTATGTAGAAGGTGTCTATAGTTTATAGGCACTGTACATAGGTTTTTGAGACTATCCAAAGTCTCTAGATATAATTTAGAGATTTGGAGGGCACCTAAAAAATCTAGACATTGTCTAGAGTATTTGGATGGTGTCTAGACCCTATGGATGGGTTCTAGAGTCTCCAGATGGGGCATAAAGTCTTTGAATGATGTCTAGAGTCTCTAGATGATGTCTAAAGTCTCTAAACAATTTTTAGACCGTGTGAAAGGTGTTTATAGTTTATGTACACCATCCACATGGTCTAGACAATGTTTAAATCCTGCGGATAACACCTAAGAACTCTAAACACTATATAGACTCTCTATATAGTGTCTAAACCATGTGAATAACATACAAAGTCTCTAGATAAGGCCTAGATTATATGGTTGATGTCTAGAGTATCTATATGGTTCCTAGACCCTGTGGATAGTGTCTAAAGTATGTGGATATTTCCCAAAGTCTATGCACATTGTCCAAAGTCTACACCATCCATAATTTGTGGATGTCATCTAGAACTTATGGACATCATCCAGAAAATATGGGTGACATATAGAGTCTATGGGTGCCACCCAAAAAATATGCCTAGAAATATCTATGTACTCTTGCATATTCTCATTTTTATCATCCTTCAAGTTTAAAAATCAATATCATCATGAATTATAATCTCATCCTTACCACTAAATCTCAAAAATGGCTTCCCACCATGTATCTTCTACCCCCATTCAAAAAATTATTTACATAAATCTTATTTTCCCAAAAATATTGAGGATGCTAGAAGATAAGGAAACTTAAAATGATTGGATCAAAAAATGTTCTTTAATAGGCCTTATTTACATGCCTCATTATGATGCAAGCATTAATTTTATGAACATTATCGTGTTTAGTTACAAACCTACTTCCAAAGAGTTTTATTGTACCATCAACTCTCAGACTATTAATTTTGGTACCTTGCCTTTAGATATCAAGTGCTTGATAGGGATGCCAAAAACAAATGTGGAACCTATAATAATGATTTTTTTTTTAAATTTATGAAGAAAAAATATATCTAGAAAGTCACTTAGGCTTGAATTTTGATTCTTTTACCTTGATAGGTAATGTTCTTTTTGTTAATTAATATTTGATATTTTATGTATGAACTTTAAAATTTAATGTCATTTAGTTTTTAATTTATTTTTTATTTCATTAAAGTCACCCATAATAATTATATAAAGTGAATTTTGGTCAAAAATATAATAGACCCATTTCTATAATCCCTCATTAGATTTTTCTAGGCGAGGATTGTTTTACATAGAAGACTTGTAGACATTCCCTTTTGGGCTCTAGCATACATTATTCATTCTCTTGGATGAAAATAATTCGATTCATTTAAATTCATTTCCAATAAGATAATAAATTATTTGGATTGTGTTTTTAAAATTTACACTTACACAATTTTCATTTTTAATTTTGTTTTAGGTTTATACTACAAGGCATATCATGAGTTGAAGGGAATAACTGTTCCAACTATCTTTCATGAAAAAATGAAATCTAATTCTGTTTCCCTTGCTAATATGGAGGTAAGTTTGAATTTTACTTGTTACATCATAAAATTCTCATGTTAGTTAGTTTTATAATTCAAATTAATTTTGTTTATTTCTTAGTAACAGAGAAAAGAAACCATTTTTCAATTAAGAACAGAAGCTACACTAAATAAATACCATCCTACTAAGGGCTCTAGGGATTAGCATTAAGATAGGGTGATGACATAGAATATGGTGTATAAACACCATTGATAAGGAGAAAAAAAATGCGGAGTTCTATCTCACCTAGTACCGCACAACATTGGTTAGGCACATCCCTAAATCTAGGTTTTAAAATTTCAAAGTTTATTGAAAATTGATGTAATAAAAAAAATCAATTATTGGCATTGTTAATGTTTCATTTAATTTTGTAGAAGCCTTTAATATTGGCAACATTTTACCTTAACCTACTCAACATTTTCCTTCAATGCAAGGTATGTGACTTCATGTTTACAATTATTCTCTCTATTAAATTACATGAACATCAACATAGTAAATTGAATTTATGATGTTTTGGAAGAAAATGAAGTTTCACCTTCTCTTACACCATGTCCACCACCATAAAACATATCAAAAACTCAAAGTATTGATCCTAATGTCTCTAACCTATAGTTTAACGTAGCTTAATTTTTTTTAATGTTTGTTTATTGATTTCTGATGGCATTTCTTATTACACGGCAACGTTCCTTAAGAAGTCATATGCCACCACCACCACCACCCTAATCTATACAAACTATGGGAATAATTTAGCATTTCCAAAATGTAGTAGGGAATAATGTATATAACAATATCATATTTCTCAAGTTTTCTATAAGGTGGAATGTCTACTACTATAGGTGCCACTACAATTTTTTAGAATATTAATCTTGATGATGCTTTCCTTGAAGTTATTGATATAATTCCTCTAGATAGATTTGTCGTGCATAATATTATTTAGGGATATAAATTATAAGATCTAAAAAAATCATTGGTCATGGTTCATCTAGTTCACCACCTGAGCAAACTAATGGTGATGTGCAATATTTTAATGAATTGACATCCTTTCCATTGACAAATTTAGTTGTAAATAGTGTTTTCACTTTTATAGATGACACAATATAGAGTGATTTGAAATTATTGAAAGTATAGAAGATTCAGGGCAAGGCTTTGGTAAGGGAAATTAATGAGTGTTTTCATAACCACTTAAAAATTTCTTTATATTATTTGGTTCAAAATTATCCCTCCAAAATTGATGTTTTAGTCAATCAAGATGAATTAGGATCAATTTAGTTACCAATCCCTATAATGATAATATTTTAGATGTTATAATAAATAGATTGGAAGTTTTAAATGTAGAGGCACATGAATATTATAATAAATAGGTATGATATCAAAACCTTTTCCACCTTGCCAATGCAGAGAGAGATAAAGCTTTGGTAAGCAATATTTAAAAAAAAATTAATGACACTTTTGTAATTTTTATTTTGACTCACTTTATTTTCAATATTATAGTCCAAATATGACAACCTAAAGAATGAAGCTTAAGAAATTAATATTCATCTGGAAAAAACATGAAAAATATTAAATGTGAAAATTTCATGAAAGGAAAAACTTGTGCTAGTAAACAAACAAAATGACATAATGAGGAGGATATTAAAAGAACACAACATGGATCCAGAAATGTTATTGAAGTAGAAATTAAATGCCAACCCCTCTATACTATTAGTAGGAGATGCAACACATAAATAAAGAACATAAATTGAAAATATAAATGTTTCAACCATGGATATTTTTAGAGGAGGTGTCTTCAAATCTTATTCAAGGAAAGGAGATGCTGAGGCAACATCATTTGTTTCTCAACTGTAAACTAGAATTCCTCATATTGAATGATGTCTCCTCACTTCATGTTGAACATATTGTATTGTCAATTGTATCTTTATCTTTAATGTAAATGGTAAATCCAAATTAGATAAACTATGGAGAACTAATTTTAATGTTTTTTATATATGTTATGTTGATAATGACAATTTTATATTGTAAATGAAACTTGTAAGTTTAAATATAAGTCTATTTTTCTATTTTATTCTGTGTATTTTATCCATGACAAGTTTTCTATTATATTAAAAATTTATTACTTAAAATGTATAGTGATAAGATAATAATTCATTAGTGTATAATATTCACAACCACATGAAACAATCCATTCATATAAATAAAAAAGTGTAAAATAATTATTTTCCATACATATAACCTAAACATATTGTAATACAAACCTCGAAGTTTGAACCATTGTAATATATCTTTAAATTATTTTAAAATAATATAATAACGTAATTCATGCAGTCTTGAAATTTACATAATACTAATTTTTTAGTGATTTTGGATATTACTTACCCTGGTATTTAGTTTTTAATTTTATGAGAGACAAAGGACAATATAAAAATTAATTAAAAAATTGAAAGTTGAAACATACATACTAAAATTCAGGTAGATAAAATAGTTTTTGAGTAGTTATTCATAATTATCATTTGTATGTATTATATCTGATGTATATATAGTCACAATATCTCAATCAGCTCTATCATTTATTGTATTAGTGACTCCTCTTATTTGAATGAGTAAATTACAATTTTTAAGCACTCTATCATAGGGAAACATATCCACTGGATAACGTAAAACATACAATCTCAAACATGTCTCTATATTTCTATTCAATCTATTATGAAGTTTCAATTAAAAAATATATAATGCACTTAAGACCCTTTCATCTTCCACAAAGCCCAAAATCATTGTTTAAAAAATTTCATACAATGGAAAATATTCACTAATATTTTCTTATAAGATGATACTGAGATACAATTTTTTCCATAACCTTGTAATAACACCATTTTTAGTTGGCTCATTTTGAAACTTATATTAATCAATAATTATGAGTATGAAATGGGTTAATTGGGTTGTCAATAAATCCTTTTGCAAAAGACCTTAAATTTCAACTCCATTGATATCTATAGACTTATAAAAATGTTTAATGAAAGTGCCCATGTATTTGAGAAATAAATTATTGATTCATTATTCACCATCCTCATATATCCAAAATATGGGATTCACAACTCCCATGGATTCAAAAAAATCATCCATTTGAAAACTTTATCCAATTTCCATAAGTAATCTATCCTTTATCTTTCTTAATTTTATCCATATAATAGTATTGTAAAGAATACATGTTACAGGGACTTCTTCAAATTTTGATCCTACTTTATCAAATCATTTTTATAATGTGTGTAGTAGTATCTCCTTTCCATTAATGAAGAAATAAATATGATCATTTATATTGAGTTTAAAATAGTTTTTTTGATCCTTAATATCTATTAAATTTTTCCAACTAGCAAAAATAGGTAGCTTAAAAATGTTTTTCCTCGAGTATAAGACATAAAGAGATTGACAAACCTATTTTATCAAATGTATGAAGTCTAAAATATATGTGGATATCCCTTGAGCATGTTTCATAAAATAATTTGTTTCATTTAACTTTTAGAGAATACCACATAGTGTCAAAATCATATTTAAATCTATTAATCATTAAGACAAATATTTGCCTTGTCGACTTCCATACAATATTTAAACATAAAACCTACAAATGATGGATATTATTCAAAAATTTTGCATGAAAGATAATACATGGAAATCCATCTTGTATCATTATATTTTATAAGCTATTTACCATTAAAAACCCCAATTTAATTTTTTTGAAACTTTACAAATATTTTCAGATTGCTTGACATATAAACACACAAATCACATATAAGTTCTTCTACTTTTGTGACATTTTCAAATGTGCTTGAAATTTTGTATGAAAGATTAATTTTGTGGGCCATACAATTAATAAAAATCATATATGGATAAAATGATGTCTATAGTTGAACACATAGACCATTTATGTTCCCCTGCATTATTGTTGCACCATTAGCTCCAACACAATACAACTCTGTAGCTATAACATAATAATCCATCTAAGCAATATCCCTCAAATTAAAAATTACCAACTTGAAAAGGTTTTATACATTAAAATTTTTAACCATTTTATGTATAGCTAACAAATTAGGTTGCCTTGAATGGTTCTCAAAAGTGTAAACATGGATACAAACCTATGTTGTGTTATCAATTGTTATGACCTCATCAATGGATAGTGAGATAAAGCTTGAATTTTTAAAAAAATATTTCAAATCTTCCTTCTGAATCATCATAAGATATTTTTCCATGTCCAAAGTGTTGATAAGTGTTATCATTAATTTCAAGGTCTAGATGGATGTCATTGATGTCAAGATACATCTGGTAAAGAGGCATGGTGAAGTGACATGTGACAACGAAGCCAAGAAATAAAGTGATAAGAGAGAATTTGAAGGTAACCTATTATCTCTCTATTAAGAGAGAATTTGAAGGTTAAATGATTATTATTTTATGGTTGATGTCAAGGCTTAACACATGGTATGCATGTTTTTGTACTTGTTCTTAAGTGTAAGGTTCTTGAGAAGGCATGTGCATAGGATGCCTAGTATGATGCAAGAAGGAGCATGGTGGATCTATGATAAAATGCATAGAGGCATAAGAGGATGTTTGAGAACCCTTGAATAATCATATGAGGCATTATAACACTTAGGTGTGTTTCAAAATGAGCCTACAAGGGTAAGACCTGCAGACCTATCATGTAATTAGAATAGTCTTAAACTCTGCCTAACCTAATAAGGAGTTATGAGGTGTTAAAAATAAATATGAAGGATGAAAATTAGTGGTAGATCATGTGGAGGTTTATTTAGAATGTGTATGAGGTGGATAGTGCTTGGAAAATAGCTATAAGTTCTACTTTAAGGCCTAATGTGACCTATAGGTCAAGAGCCTAAAGAGCTAAATGAGAGATGTTTTTCAAATAGGGTATGAAGTTCAATTTACAAGGAATGAATGGAAAAATAAGCATTGACAAAGATTTTTCATGTTATTTTAGGTATGTTGATCATGTTTCAAGGCATGGTTTACTGGAAAAAGCATGAAATGTGGTTTTGAGGTTTCCCATGTACATAAAATGAAGAGTTCTCAACCTAAGAAGGACTTTATGTGTTCATTATCATCTATAAACTTTGAATGAGAAATTAATATATTAATGGTAGATTGGTAAGGTTCCTATCTAAAATTTATAGGTATTGGTTTTTGTATTAAGGGCCTAAGATTTATGAATGATCGTTAAGACTATAAAGTGGTTTAAACCCTCCTAAAACCCTCATAGTGAACCGATATGAAAGATATTGATGGAAATGGATTAGAATGGATTTTATGACCTATTTTTATGTTCATATCAAGTATTAGACTCTCCCAAGTATCTATATGTGGCATTGGTTTGTCATATGAGTAAGTGGACCCTACAAGAAAAGCCTTGTTTCTCAAAAATTTGCTATAACAGGTGGGGTTGACTGAGTCAAAGTTGTACAATGGATGGAGGTTAAATATTTTGAATTGTTTTAGATTAAAATTGTGGTTTATAATCAGTTTATAGACCTCAAATGTGATAAATTGGTCATGGAAGTTATCTTATCGCTAAAAAGGCCTAGTGATGTAGATAATGAGAAAAACTAGGAAGAAGTGAGAATGAGATTAAGGATGTGTTACTAAGGATTAGGGATGGATAAAAATACATGGGTTTGTTTATTAATACCTATAACACATGTAAATATTAGATAGAATTTTTGTAATTTAGGGGATGGGTTGAAAATGTTGTTCACAAGTTGACCTATATTGTGTAGATGAGACAATGAAGGTGTAATATTGTGAGAATTGTATGCAAGACCAAAGTTTTCACTTGATTATAGTACATATATATATGTGTGTGTGTGTGTGTGTGTGATAATTACCTAATTATATAATAGGGTAATCCACATACAACAATAATCCCTAAAATTTCCCACACAGGTGTTGAAAGTCTTAATCACCATGATTGGTCCTCAAGGCAGAATGGCAGTTTTTAGTAAGCAAGTGGGAGCGATGAGTTTGAGGATCTCTACACTTAAAATGAATATGATTTTATTTTTAGGTCATTAATTATCTATTAATAATTTTAATAAGCTTAGACATCAATGAAAGTGATTTAAGTGGTAAATACAAAGTAAGTAGATTGGTTCAGAATTGATTATGTATACTAAGATAAGAGATTGGTATCCAAGGCCGATACTTGACATTATATATTGAAATATTTGTACTTAAGAGTGATATAGAGATGTAAAATAATATATTAAAGGTGTAAATAGTGATAGGAAGTATTATTTTTGAGATTAAATCTCAAATATTCATGATTGTGTTTTAAGATCAACTGGCAATCTGAGTGGACTTCTTGTAGAGAAGGGTTTGATCATTTTTGCCTTGATTTGTGAGGTCCAATACACATGATGATGACTATAAGGTCATGAGGATTCTTTTTACATGTTTTTTTCATATTTTTGTGGATAATTTGTGTTTTTTCTTCAATTGTTTGAGATAGACTTTCTGTGTATACACAAGGCTAATATGAATTATTCTATTGAAGTGCTCTAAGTAGTGATTTGAGTTAAAAGGTGTTATAAAGTCTAGATTAGCTTAATAGATATTTTTTGGGATGACATATGATGTTATTATTCCATTTAAAGTGTTTTAATGTTCTCTAAAGGATTAAAAGGTAACATGTGCTATTTAGGCCTAATAAGATTAGGTCTTCATGAGACCTAAAAGATAGATAAGGCCTATTTGAGAAAGGTTAGGTCTAAAGGGACTCAAAAAACATTTGATAAATGTGTATAAAGTGTTGATCATGCAGATGTGAAATAAATAAGAAGAGGATTGTGTGAGACTACACAAGTGGTGAAACATATCAAATAAATGTTATGAATCAATCATATATATTAATAGGATTTCATGAATGTTTCATGACATTTTTCAAGCCATAGAAGGGATAATTGAGTAAAAAAGATAAATGATAATCATAATTGTGTGAGATTTAGATTTGAGTGTGATAGAATAAAAAAATAACATCATTAGTTGTGATAGGGAAACAAGATCAAGGTGGACAGGTTCAAAGTGTTTATTAAGTGGGTACTTGATCAATAAGGGGGTTGTATCCTCATAACAAGTTGGTGCCTTATAAAGTCAAGTTGGTGCTTGATAAACTTAGGGGTTGATTATCATTGTTAGGGTGGTGCTCAACTAAAATTATTTTATGGACTTATAGGACAGGTTGTCCAAGCTATGTTTTAGTGGGTTTTATTCCCTTGAGGGTTTCTCACATACATATTGTGTTCATATATTTCATGCTCTTATAGATTGATGCTTATGCTTGCTAAGATTAACAATATTGTCTAAATTATCTATGATTTCTTAAGTAATATTGTTTAAAGTATTGAGTACTGATTCATCCCCTCCTAATAATTTGATTATAACACCAAGCACTATCATTTAACCAATGTAATTGTGTAATGTTATGAATTCCATTATGTTGAAATAGAGTCTTATAATCTGAAAAATATTATATAGGTCTAACTTTTTTAAGAATGTGGTAGATCATTGATAACTATATATTTTTGGCATGTTGATTAGACTAAATATATTTTCCTATTTAAACTATAATTTTTCTTCCTTTATCAGCTAGATGTCACATATGTCTCTGGTTATTTTCATACTCTATTGCATATATATTATGCATGAATTCATTGGTATCTTTACGTCTATGTTTTTTTAAATTTATCCATCTTATTTTTCTATTGACACATATACTTTGCCATAATGTTTCTCAATTGTGTCCAACTTAAGTTATATTTTATGATCCTTTCCTAATTTTCAAGTACATATTATACATTTACATTCTATTGGGTTATCATTAATATTTTATATCCCTACTAGGTCAATGAAAGGAAAATTTTCTGCCAAGTCAAACTTAAAAGACCTTCCAATTATGCATCTTCTTATCTTTCTTCACATAGATTATTGAGTAGTTTTATCATCTTAAATTTGTGTCTGCTGAGTAGAAGTGTCTTATATTAGATGGATCTCATCATATAGAATGTCCTAAAGATTCCTCTTACTTGGCATAAATTTTGGATTTGTATTTTCAATGAGATTTGCTATTTTATGATACATAGACTTTTATTTTAATGTTTGTAACATATCATTTGGTTTGTCCTTCGCTAGAGCCATGCCATCTTTAGGTATGTCTTTAAGTGGTGGCATGTCATCATAAATAATATCTTTAAATGGTGAAATGATATTGTGATTAATTATTTCATTTAGAAAACCATTATCAATTGAGGGATTTGCATGCATAAACTTTTGTTATTGTCTTTGAAATGTAAAATAATAATTACTAGAAATAATTAAATAATATCTGTAAATCATTTAACACCTATATTTTGAGTGGGTGCAGGTTGAATTTTCTTGGGTGTTATTATTAGCTACCCAAAATAAGATAATATGTTGTTTGTCACTTATAATGGCCTAATTTATTAACATTATCACCAAAAGCCATCATAGATAACATTTTTTACAAGATAAGCTAAAACCTACTACTTAGGCATGAAAAAGATATGCACTATGTAATTGAGCATCCATACCTAGTGAATGCCATTTAGTACTTGTGGACACTATTCAATCTCTCTAGCCACTATCTAGTCCCTTTCACCACCATCTATAGTCTATTACTACCATCGAGCACCTATGGTTATTTTCCAAACTTTGTGGCTATTATATAGACTCTATGGATGCCATCAAGTACCTTTTTCCACCATCTAGACCCTATAGTGGTCATCCAAATTCTATAGATTCCATCTAATCGCTATTATCATTATCCTTTCTATTCAGCTACCATCTAGAGCTTATAGTCACTACCAAGTACTTTTGGTCATCATATAGACCTTATAGACACTCTCCAAACCCTGTGGGCATCATTTAGTTCTTCTAGTCATCATCTAAACCCTATGGATGGCACCCAGTTAGTCTGGTCATTATACAAACCCTGTAGATGCTATCCAAACCCTATAAGGGTCATCATCTAAACCTTATGGATGGTATATAGACCCTATGGATGATTTCCAACCCATTGTGTTATTATCTAAACCTTATAGACATTTTCTAGTCCCTATGGTCATTATCTAACACTAGTGGACACCATCTAGATATTATGGAAGATATTTGACCAATGTGGTCACTATCTACCTCCTATAGGTAGTGTCTAGATCTTATGGATGTCATCCAATCCCGTAATCATCATCTAGAGTGTGTAGCATCTAGAATATCTAGGTTGTGTTGATTTTTTGATCTCTATCATCTATGGAATATATTTGGGTAAATATTCTATAAATTAGATATGCAACACCTAGTATATGTTAGTGAAATTGAGCATGATGAACTTCAAGGCCATGGTAATTTATAGTTATAATTTTGGAATCAATTTTTAAGGTAGGCAAGCTAGCCTATAAATATCATTTACAAACCAAAATTTTAGGTGACCTAGTGCTCTTTCCTAGTCTAAAATATCACCAAATCTAAATTTTAGAAAACTGAATATTTGTGAATTAATGACATTTTTCCACTAAAAAAACCTTACTTGTCTAAACCCTAGGTTTACTTAGGGTTCCATATTTATAGGATTTTGTATTTAATTTAGTATTTTTATTCTTTCTTGTTCACAATCATATGGCTATAAAATATAAAAATAAAATCTCTTCCATGGAAAAATTTGTATGTTTACATAACCTATGATAAATAGGAGTTGTATGTTTAAAAATCTATATATATTGAGTAGAAATAATACCATATGTTAACAAATTATCATTACTTAAATACAAAGAAACAATCCTACCAATAATAAGTGGAAATGAAAAGGCATATTTGACAACTTTCATTGCTCCACCTATACTTCAAGGTTCTAATAGTCATAATCCTACGTCCACTATTTACATGTTCCTACTCAACCCCATTCACCTCTGAAAACAAAAATAAATACACTTGTGATAAATATTCCTTTATTGTTTCATATAAATTTTTGTAACATTCAAAATGATATCACGGCTTCCATATAAAAATAAATAATATGAATGCAATGATTTACAAGTAATAAAAGTTCCTACATTTTAAAATGGTATGAATTTCCAATCCAATAATAATGATGATCAATCCATCATTCCTATGTTTCAAATGGATGGTAAGTTTCAATCCATGACTAAATATTTTCAAACTTTAATAATCCCTATTATTCATATTATAAGTATGATGAATACCATATGATACCTCCAAAGACAAGTTTAAATTGTTAATCTACAAATGTTACCATGAAATGTTACTATTCATGATAATATTGTGAAAAATCAACCTCTCACATGAATTGTATTTGAATATCCTTATCTAAAATAATTAATCATGCCTATATTATGTTGCTTTGATGGACATGAAAACCCTTCCAAAAATTTAACCTAATATGTGCATTCTTTTGGTCACCAGGATAAATATGGATGTCTATTGTTAAAATATTTCCATATAAGTCTAACACAAGTAGCTAGTGATTGGTTATATAGTCTCCCATATGTCTTCCTACCTACATTAAGAAAAATAGATGATATATTCTTATAAATTTTCATAAATATCATGTGTCTTAATTAACATTAGAACATTTATAAGGCTTAAATCAACGTGATAATGAGTGCAATCAAGATTATGTTACATGTTTTAAAAATGCATTATATTTGTAAACACACGAGTACAAGGGATTTAGTTTATCATTAGTATAAAATAAAAATTTAATGCATAAAAAACTAAAACCCAAATGCATGTCCTTAGATTGGGCAAAGACAATAAAAGATAAACAAATACAAATAAGACAAATAATGAAATTTTACCTTATCTTTAGATCTGTCTATCTTTCCATCATACAAGTTTGATTAACCCATATATGGCTTGAAGTCTTCATCAATGTCATGATGTGATTCTTGCAGAATCTCCCCTTGTGTTATGCATGATTTTATTGACCAATGATGGAATAGGTGAATATTTTGTCAAAGTTTTGGTAGAGTAAGTTTGTACAAAATATCTTTGTTGAATGATGAACTTCGGGATTTGGTAGGACTTCACTACACTAGTTGGTCATATTTATAATGGAAAATGACCCATCTATTTATATATTTATCAAATTGTTTTCAATTATTGGATGATGATAAAGATGTGTGATTTAGGATAAGTCTAAAATGGATAATCTATGCCATTAATATTTGGGGTTGAGTTTTCATTGATTAATGTTTGGGTTGAATTTATAGATCATGGGTTACATTTATCTTGATATTTGGTTGAGTTTATGGCAATATTTTTAAGGTTTGAACTTTGGCTCAATTTGAATCAAACACTTACCACATGATGTCATGAGGATGAGGATAAATTAGATTTATTGAATTTAGAAAATATGAAATTATAAAAAACTATGGATTTTTTGCTTAGGGATAGATTAGTCATTTGATTTTATTTAAATGGATAAATAATCTTGAATTTATTTAAGTGTTTTTTATAATGCTGAAAATATAATAAGTGTTCTATTTAATTGATCTAGAATGTCACTCGTAAAATCAAAAATTTGAATCAAGATGAATTAAACATGGATGGTGATTTGATTTTGTGTATTTACCTAATCAGGGATGCACTAATGTATTTCATAATAAGCACATCAAGTGTGTAGATGAATTTGAGTGTTTTAGTGATTTCCCACTTGAATTGTGTTATTACATAAAGTTGTTCTAATTTTTAATTTTGACACAGAAGTGATGAAAGTGGAGTGTCTACATTTTTTGTCTATTTGAAATGGTATTTCAATACATAGATAAAGCAAAGAATTTTCAAAGAATGAAAATTCATTGCAATGATGATTGAATAATGATGTGCTCAAGTTTTGTTGATTCACAACAATTCCCCAAAATATCTTTGGGATACCCATGATGCCACCTCAAAAGATTGGATGAAAAATAATTTTGATGAAAAGGCCATTGCAATAAATAAAATGGCATTTTATGTGGTAAAAGTGACCAAGAAATAAATAAAATAGAAGAAATGAGACAAATGAGCTATAAATAAGCCTTCTAAGAAGAAGAATGATGATGAAACCATGGGTAAAATTAATCCAATCAAGTTAATGGTTGTATTCTTTGATTTCCAATGATGATAGAATGATTTTCCCCAAGTAGGGTGGGCTTAAGAAGGACACATCCCAAGATACTAAAATCAACACTTTGACTTACCCCAAAGAGGGTGAATGTGGGAAGGAAACATCCCAAAAAAGAAGAAAGTTAAGATTTGATAATTGAATCTAAAGAGGTTGGATTGAAAGATTAAGTTTTCCATAATAGGGAATATTTGATTGATGGTGATAAATTGATTTCATTGATTAAATGATTAATTGGAAATCATAGATCAAGGATATAAATAATTTTATGGATTAATTATGATATGAATGATGAAAATGTATGTGTGATGGTATAATGAATTTTTAACAAATGAAAAATATGTAAAAAACACTAGGCATACAAGGAAGCACACGTATTAAAGTAATAATGATTGATTTGATGAAGAAAAGAAGAATTTTCATGACTTTGTCAATGCTAATTGACAAGTGCAAGATATTGACAAAAAGAGTAGGAGAAATGATAAAGATGAATAAGAAAGAGAATAAGGGTGGTCAAGCTTACTTCATAAATTTCATGTGACTGAGCACTACCTAACATAATCCAAATAACCTGAAGACATTATAGTTTACCAAAAAATGGGAGAAATGTGATGAGAAATGATGAAGATAAATTATGAGATGATGCTAAAAAATGCCAAAGAGGCAGGATATGATTTGATGTAGTCAAAGATGAGGAAAATGATTTGATTTGATAATGGATGATTTTACAAGGGGATAATCTATTATTGTATCATGCCATTATATATAAACCTCAGGCTATTGATTTTTAATGTACCACATAATGGTAAGCATAATTATATAAAGAACCATGATGATCTGGGCATAATAGACATAATGAATGACTCTAATCCAAGAGATAAATGCCAAAACAATGCCATAATATTAAAAAATCAAGATGACATTATTATCATATGCCAATGGATGGAATTGAGTATAAGTTCGAAATCACCATGATATGGAAAAACCATGATGACCACATGGATGCATATGGACTGAGTCAAGGAAAAAGAAAAAAATTAAACAATAAAACACACACATAAACTTGAAAATAAAAGAAACAAAAAGTATATTATTATTAATAAATCCAAAATACACTTTTGAAGGATAAATAATAATGATAATTGGATAGTTCCCCCAAGCAAGGACACATGTAATAGGATATAATTGGAATAAAATATCCCAAAATAATTTGCACACTTTGATTTCCACAAATAGGGAAAAATATGTGAGCTTGGATTAGTGACTTTACCCCAAAGAGGGTGAACTTGGGAAGCACACATCCCAATGGTTGCTAAAATGATTGGATCAATGATTGATTGAGGATTGTTGACTAGATTTAAGACAAGATAAATGTTTTTATATTTTGTGGATTTATATCTCTTTTAGAAAATTTTCACCTTTTCTATTTTTTTAGGATTATTAATTATATACACATTTAGAATGTTTGGAATAGGTATGTATAAGGGGTCCTATCAAAATAAAAACCTATTCTAGCATTGGGATGGGATATGATAATGGATGGATGAATATTGTTGGATGAAAATGGATGATGATGGAAGGGACTATGAATCTCCAAGGAACATGTCACATGTGAGCCAAGTGTCCAATCATCGAATTATCATTTTGAGGATATGCCAAGATATTTTCCAAAATCAATTTCGATATTTCTTTCACTTCCTTTAAAATGGTCAAAATGGGAAGATTGATGGGTATGAGAGGATTGAAAATGATGGTATTTGTATTTGGATAGACATTTAATATCTAATATTTATTGAATGGAATTGATTTCAATATGGTTAGGGCTACCCCCAAGTGTCAAGGTACTTGCAGATAAATAATTATTTATGCATGATGCCAAAAATATAGTTTTCATCATGGTACTTACCCAAGGCACCATAAGCATGGTTTTCACCATTAGATGAATTATTTATCTCTTATTTAATTTTTATTTTATTTAAATAATTATTTTTTTATCATCTCAATTCAATGGAGGATTAAGAGATGCATAATGCTTACCCTTTGATGTCTAACCCATACCCACTCTAGATAGATTCTCTACTATAATCATGTTATTGATGTGGACTACACTAATGCTATTATGATATTCATTAGTTGTTGATTATGATTCCTCCAAATATATAAACAAGGCGTCTTATTAGCCTCTATAAATAAATTTTTTCTAGGGAGGGTAAATTATGATAGGCATTAGATGAAGGATCTAATTTGAAGGTGTAATATATAATTTGGATGTAAGATGTAATAGTGAATGTATGTATAAATATTGGGAAACCAACAAAAAATTGTATTTTGAGTCACACACATCATTTATAATTTTAAATGTTTTAATTGATACATGATGTTATATGTTTTGGGGTCAAATACCTTTGAAAATTCGTTAATAGGACCAAAATATTTTTCTATTTTGTAGGCCTATAAATGTTGCAATCTATATGAGCTTTGGATTAGTGGTTGTTCTGATATTGAATTAAATGATGTCTTCGTCAAGAAATGAAGAATATATTTTTTCATCTATTGTCAGGTCAAAGAGGTTTTAAACAACACAGTCTTCTTGACTATTCTTATTTTGATTTTGATTGCCCCATTGTTCCTCAAAAAAAGTTTCACTAGGGACTTGTTCTTCTGAATGAATGTTGTCTTGGATCTCAATAAATTATGTAGCTGATATGTTCTTATGGAAAGAGTCCAATAATGTGTAATTATGTCATTCCAAATATATAAGTAAAATAGATTGGATTTAAAGGTAATGGATAGGTAAGTTGATGTGAAAATAATGTGTAATGTCAATGGAAAGGTAAAATTCACCACAATCCTTGTAGAGACTACTAGGAGAATTTTGTTTGATGCCAAAGTAAACTTCCTTAAAAACCATGAAAGGATCACCAATGAGTTTAACCTAATATGTAGGGGGTGTGAAACTGATGCCATGAGATCCTAATGCTAATTATGAGGTTGAAACTAAACCTAATGTAACTTGGACTAATGCTAATAATGATGTTGATGCTGATGTTAAATTTGATGTTAATTGGAATAATGATGATAAGAATGTTGATGTTGATAAGGATTTTAATGTTATTGTTAGATCTTATTTGGATGTTGATGATAATTCTAATTTTGATTCTAATGTTAAATATGTTGTTGGTTTTAAAGTGAAACCTGATTCTGAGTTAGATTTTGATGCTAAATTTTATATTGCATGGAATAATATGCATAATGATGTTGATGTTGATAAGGATGTTGAATCTAAAATAGAACCTAATTTTGATTTAGATGTAGCCATAAAGATGGCATTTTGGATTGTGTTGTCCATAAGTACCCTTTTAAACTTTTTTCTTGAAAATAAAGGATTTGGGATGAAGTTATTTTATAACATGGGGGGGGGGGGGATTTGTAATGGATGAAAGATAGACTAATGGAAATAATGGGTTATTTGAAAATGGGCTCATCAAAGATAGATATTTCATCAAAAAGGGGTTGATAATCAATGGGTGACTCATCAAGGATGGGTGATTTGATAAAAGTTCCAAGGATGGTTGATTTGACAAAAACATAAGGATGAGATAACTATATTTACCTTGAAATGGAAGTGGACAAATATGATCATGCTTAGGAATAGGATCCTGACATATCCCTATTGATTGATTCTCAAACTTGGGTGCACTTAAGTCTTTATTATATGATGACCCAATCAAGGTAAATGGCATAATATGGCTTGGCTATTGGATTTGTTGGGGTACTAGGGCCAGATTTGAATTTGGACAAATTGATGAAGTGTAAAGAGTAGATATAAAGGGATAGCTATGGGATAAGATGGGAGAGTTTTTCTATCATGTTTTGAACAATGAATGGTGATACTAGAATACAACTAAGATAATGGGAGTCATTATGTCTCTGCCCAAATGGGTTTTGATATGTCATGACTTAGAGTCAATTGGATTTGATGTAATTTAGACTTAATTATTGATTTGGTCAAAATAGACCTTGTACATTTGACTTTTGATCGATATTGGTTAAAATTTGACCTAATTTGATGTTTTTATGTTTAATTTAGTCATCCCTAAAGAGGTAAAATTAAATTTATGTGATTAGACCCAAATAAGTAAGATGGTTTTGATGTGCTTGAACGTGATAAGTTGTTGATTATTAGATTTTATTCAAATGGGAGAAAATATGGATGATGTGACTTCATCATTCCCAATCAATAAGTGTAGGAGATTGAATGGAAAGATAGGAATATGATTTTGAATTTGGGATGTTCAATTGATTTTGAATTAATTAGACTTGGTCAAAATAGACCATGATTTCACTTAAATGCTTTGACTTGGTTAAAATGGACCATGATTGGACTTGGTCAAAATTGACCAAATATTTGACTTTATTGGTTGAATTTGAAAATATTTGACTTAAAATTTTGACTTTGAAAAGTTTGACTTAGAATGTTGATTTTATTTGACTTGGTCAAATGTGAGTTGATTATACTTGATTAAATTGGTCAAAGTTGACTTGATTTGAGTTGATTGGATTAAAATATAAATGGGGTACCAAATAGATATACAATGGTTAATTTATTTCAAACTATATTTGGGTCCAAATGGTCTTGATTCATGTTTTCTTTCAATTGGGAAACATAATGCCAAGATGAGATAAAATAACCAGAAATTAGGCAGAGTAATGCCTCATTGCACAAATATGAAATGACAAAGTTTTGGACTTAGAATAATTTCAAATTGTTTGATGTGTAAGGTATACCACAAAACATGTATAAGACAAAAAAAATAAATGATACACATACAATAATGCCCTATTTTTAGTGGTAAGATAGGTGTGTAACATGATCGTAACTCACAAGTCTACCTCAAAATAAGTGAGAATAGGTTAATCTCTTAACCCTCACTTCAAGTAGTATGCCATGATATCTTGGGGGAGGTTGGTTTCCCTCATATTACAAATCTTTTTGAACTAAAATGTATTAATCTAAATTTTAACGAGGATTTCTATATTGTCCCCAATATGCCTCATGGTATATGGGGCTCAAAATCTATTGAAAAGAAGAACAAAAACTAGGTAATTCATAATAAGATATATCTCCTCTATAACCACTTCAGCCATAAATGTCTCAATTAAGAACTAAAAAAAAATCAAACCTAGAGAGTGATGTTTGATAGTTTAGTGTCAGGGATAAACCCCTTGCTTTCATAAAAGCTTTTATGGGGAATTATGCTTAACTTTTATGATAACACCTCATAATTTATATTCCCCATTAGGTGTATAAGATTGGTACATATATTAGGAGATGAAATCCCAGTCAATCCACCCTAATAACTTATGATGAGGTGATAAAATTCACCCTGCTTAGTTAAAAAACAAAAAGGGCAGTGTCACTATTTATAATCCTCAAGGCCCCATAATTGGTCAAGAGGAAAACATACTCTAGTTTGCTTCTGGATAATACAATAATAACATATGTGTTTTTGGTCACCTAGGCTCTCTCAAAGGGGTAAGAGGAGAGCATACACATGATATATTATTCATAATAAATCAAACAACACAAACATGTAAGTAAATGAATATACAAGTAAGTTTTTAGAATACCAAATGCAAATGTTGGTTCTTTTTATTTGCACCAAAAGAAGTGTTCAAAAAGTGTTTATTTAAATAGAAACAATATCTTTGTCAAGTGGAACTTCCAATAAAAAAAAATTAAAGTTTTTAATTTTGGTAGTTGGAAAGTGAAGGAGGTTGAATAGCTCATTTGGAAATTACATAGAATGATTCCATCATTTAATAGGGTGATATCATTATTCTACATACAATAGAAAATAAGATTGGGAATTTTACTAATTATTAGGGTGATATCATTGAAAAATAAGGTGATATCTATATGTAATTATAAATTCATCATGTCTATAAATCAATCCTAAATTAGATAATATAGATCATACTTACACTTTCAATTAGGGATATATTAGATAATCAGGAACATGACCAATATGTGGATCTCCTAGACCCAATTAGGGGATCTCTTATCATAATACACAATGTTGTGAAGGGTTCCAAAGCATCCAATCAATTATAATCACACAATAAACCTAGCTAGGTCTTATTTTTTCATATCCCACTAAACTAATAATAAGTAAAGTCTAATCTAATACTCACCAAAATTTTATGGCACAAAGTGAGGGTTAAAAAAAAATATGCATAAGAGACATATACTCACATTAATGTATAGAGAATCCTAATGCATGGAATAAGTAAAAATGCATATCTATCTACACTTACAAAGGAAGAACAAAGTTAGAAATACTTACCTTTGAAGATGAACTTGTTGAGCCTTAATCTCTCCCTTGGCTAAGGTGCTTCACAAGAGGTCATTGTGGTATGCAAGGATGACAAGGATACATCATCTCTAGGATACACAACCTATCAATGCATCCAAAAGAATTATCCACAAGACAAGATATATATCTCCAAAGAAAGTATGAAACCCTAAGCTTACTCCTCAATTATAATAGTGGATAAGTAGATGTGTAATAGCTCTTACTTCTTCTTCTCTTCACTAAATAATAATAAAATAAACTTGTATATATAGGAAGATTTAACCATAAGATTTTATAAAAGTTTTGATTGATAGGGTCAACCTAGTGGACCTAGTAATGTTATGGACAAAAATTCACTAGGTCAGCCAAGAGCCAACCTAGACCCTAAATGAATTTTACCCAAAACATTACAGGGTTGACCTAGTAGAGTGAATAGTTGAAAGGGGCTTAAGGTTAGGATAGGGGGACAAAAGGTAGAAAATCACTGAAGAGTGTGGAATAGATAAAAACAATCTTGGCGGAATGGTTTTAAGGAGACAAGTGTGTAGATAACAAGTGGTAAAAGAGACAATAATCGTGTGAAGCACCAATGGTCTGCCCACCCCTTTCCTAGTGTACCCCTTAAGGCATGCACTCAAAGAGATTAAGACTCAACAGGTTATTATAAGATAAAGAGCATTAGTAAATAATATAATTTTAGAAATATTATGTGTATATATATGCCCCACTTGAATCTCATCATGTGTCATGTATGTGTAATATAAGATGGTGTTTTACGAATAGAACATGAGAACACATAACACTGATGCTAAGTAAAATGTAGTAAGGAGAAAATAATATAAATGAAAGAACAAAATTTAAAAAAAAACATAATTTTAATTTAGTGATTTAGATAAATAAGAAGACTAAAATAGAAGTGAAGGCATCCAAATGTGAATAACATTAGGCAAACATGTAGAGATTAGTGAAAAAAATAGTCAAAAATTGAAATTTTTGGAATATAGAGATATATTAATGGAAAATATTCTCTACGATATCATGATTCTAGAATATTTTATGGTTTGAAATATGGGTTAGTAAAAATAAAGATATGAGAAAAACAAGGAATCTGATGGTAAATATTTGAAAGATAAAAAAATGTGAAAAGTTTAAATAGGGTGAAAGGGAATTCATTTAGTTATTGTTTGACTTGTGTGTGAGAGAAAAATATAGCTATAAGAGACCAAATGAAAGGAAATAGATATAATGTGGTGAGGAGATGAAAACTGAGATGAGAGGGATTCCCAATAATTATAGCGAGTGTAACACAAGTAGGCAAACCAAGAATCTCAGACTTGTTTTTGAATATTTTATTGAAATTAAGTGTTTTATAGAAATTTGTATTTTAGAGAAATTCTAGGGACCAAAATGAATCTAAGAAAGATTTTAATGGTATTAGAAACCAAAAGTGTGAATGGGTTGAAATGGACTTGGGTAATAACTATCAAAAGGCATTTACTACAGGTAAGGAAAGGGGCTAGCAAGTAGAACCAACTAGGTCAACCCAATCAACCTAGTAGGCTAAAATTTGGTGAAATCCACATTACTGACTTAGTAGGTGTGTGCCAAATTAGTAAATGGCTAATGAATTAGTAGAGTAATCCACTCTATTGACTTAGTAATAAAGGGACAAAAAGTAAAAGGTTGACTTAGTTTATTAAGTCAACCTAGTCAAAATGAAGAAAATTTGGTCAACCTAGTTTTTACTAAGTGACCAGAATAGTATGAAAATGTGTGAAATAAGATGAAAGAGTACTAGAAAGGCCCAAAATGGCTGACTAAGTACTAAAATGTCTGAGTAGGCTAAAAATAGGTTAAATTGGTTAGAAAAGGATAGATTAAGGTAAATTAGGCTTGTTTTTGTTAAAATTTGAAAAGAATGTATTTTGATTATAAATAACATGGAGATATAATACATCTTTTGTTGTTTTATGGTTGCAAGGGCATTCAAGATTTTGAATATTGGTGGACACAACATGGCTCCCAGACCTCTTAGAGTGACTAATAGTTGAGGATTTATCGAGATTGGTTAATATTAGGTTTATGAGGGATTATGGATATGTGTCAAAGCCCATTGAATTTTGATTTTATAGTCATGTTCTTGGGAACCTAGGAATGATTGAATAACACATTTGTATGGGAGGTATATGGGGATATCATTAAGGTGGGTATTACCCTAGAGGATGTCCATGTGATTCTTGGACTATCGATAGGAGGTATGCCTATGATTATAGGAGTACCAAATGGATAAGAAGAGAGGAGAGCCTTAGCCATGTGGATGACAAATTTAGATAGGATATATATGGGACTAAGAGTTAACCTGTTTGATGTTTATACCTCTCAGATTCCAAATATCTAGAAGGTAGTTATAATAATTGTGAAAGCACAAGTGTTGTGTCACAAGTTAGATGGCAAGGTATTATTATACATGATAGCCTTATGCTAGACCATTTTGGAGCATGGGCCACTGCATGATTTAGGTTATGTCATTTAGGTATATCTTATGCATGAAAATATGGGATGTTGTCTAAAGGGAAAAATACCATGGGGCTAATTATTTTTTTGAGTTATTAGATATATGAGAGGTTTCTGATGTATCAACTAACTAGGTTACCCCATATGGTCGATGATTAGTTTCCTCAAGTATAGAGGTGGTGATAGGATCAAGTAGTATGGGTTATTCCCTATATACTATCAATAATAATAGGTAGGTAGGAAAACACCATGTGAAAACTATATAGGCACATTGCTATAGTATGGCCAAGCTAGGAGATAGGGGCACCAACATTAACATAGACATAGATTATAGGCCACTATACATGGTGGATGGCACTGCATCTAATGGTACATGTACTAGGATTGATGGGACTCCCTCATCTAGTTGATCTAATAGTGATGCCCTCATTTTGGTATAAACATGTGAGAGAGTTGAGGGGGAGAGAAGGATTGGGGCCACCAGTTGCTAAGCTAATGATTAGACCATAGTGTGAGAGACCATGGACTAGTCAAGCGTAACAAGGAATAGATAAAGAGGAAATGGATGTGGATGTAGGAGTACCAAAGGTACCATTACCAATACCATAGTAGGAGGAGTGGAAACCATCTCAATTACACCATCAATAGAGACACTAGAAATAAGAGAGAGCAGAGATAGTGGTCATTCTAGATGACCCATCAGGTGAGCTAAAAAGAGGTGGGAGATAGAGGTACCACTCAAACATAGCTTGAGAAAAGCATGAGTGGTAACCTTGGGATTTGATCCTGGGTGGTGACCTATAGATGAGGTACTTAGAGGATGTGATGATGGAGAGATCATGCTCAATGGTCATGTTGATGGTGAGATGGTAGTAGGAGACATACAGATAGGTAAGGAATAAATGGTTTGAACATTTCTTAAGTTATTTAAAATAGTTTATTGATAGGTAGATGTTTTGGATATATCTATGATCTAATATCTATCTAGTTTGAGTTTTGTAGATCCTATAAAGGAGGAGACCAGATGGGGATCCTAGGTAATGGGATCACTCCATGAGATATTTGATGAGGCACTGATGCCATATGACCCAGTGATACTAGAGGATCTTGTGATAGTGTCTACCCTAGGGAGCTAGTTTAGACTAGAAAGGGAGGTGATACAGTGAGTATAGGCATGAAGGGAGGAGTCATAGCTACCAATAGGGGTGGGATTAGGAGAGGCATAGGCATGGTAGGCCTTGGATTAGGAGATATCCATGTATATGGCTACCATAACCCAACTAGCATATGTACATGCCTAACTACCATAGGTACAGGCCCAGGTGGCCAACCTCTAGAAATAGGTGATAGGTCTGAGATCTTGGAAAACCTCTTTATAGTGTATTATTCAGAAGGTAATATCTAAAGCATCTATGGGAAACATGGCTAGGCCATGAAATATACAAGATAGAGCCTAGTTGTATAGTTAAGATGATGTATATTTTCGTACTTGATGATGTATATTGTTGTACTTTATAAAAACATGTTTTATATATATATATATATATATATATATATATATATATATATATATATATATATATCTTATTTTGGAAGTTGGATGTTGATATTTTGTGTTTGTATGATGGTTATGGTTTTGTATGCTTGGAAATATTTATTTATAGCACATGTATTTTATCTTTTGTTGTATATGCTATAGAAAATATATGAGTTGTGATTTCTTTTCTAGCATTATGTAGAACACATGCATGGTTAAAAAGAAATAGGCAAAAAGATTTGGCTATGTATAATTAATCAAAAAAATATTTACTACATGCTATTTCATATTTGGAAATGTTTAATAACAAGAAAATGACTACGTATAAGAAACCAAAGGGTGGTAAACAAGAAATCATTTTTAAACCAAGAGAAAAATTGACACTAAATTAAAACAAGTAAAATCACACTAAATCACAGTAAGAAGTATGAAAATAATGTAATAAAATGAAAATCATGTAAAAGAAAAAATGGTATAAAAAAATCATTTAATTTATTCAATCATACTAAATCACATTGGGAAGTATAAGAGAAAAACAAATTTTGGAAAAAATTGGTCTTAAATTTATCACACTAATTCAAGATATGAAGTATGAAAAATTCAAGAAATGGTTAAATTCTTACATGAAATTAAAAAATAAGAAGATAAAAGTGAATGAATAATGAAGTAATCATAAAGAATGCTAAATCAAGATGGAGAAAATGTCAATGATGTGTAACTTCATAATCAATCACATCTTATCTCATATTTGACACATGTAATTCTTGTCGTACTTAGATTATTGGAAAATTTTGTGAGGAAGGCCAAGTCCTATCCATGGTATTACACTAAAACTAATAAATGGATTACCAATGAGGTGGAAATAATGAGAAAATATGGTAAAAAGGGACGTTGGTAATAAGAATGTAAAATTGTGGTAATTTATGAGGAAGGCTAGGTCCTATCCATGGTCTTACACTGTAACTCACAAATGGAATCCCTAGGGGAGTAATCATTGAACCAAGAAATATTCCTTAAGATAAAATATGAGGAATGTAGGGGGTGAAATAAGGAATGTAAAAATCATAAATTATGCATCTTATGATAGTACCTTAGGAGACAAGAGACATATTAAGGACATGAGAAGACTCTAAGTGATTAGTGACCATCAATGTACAAAGGAAACTTGTTCACTATAGACATAAAGTTATGTAGGAAAATAATCATGCTAATAAGATCAAATCATGAAGGGAGATGGGTAAAATAAAATTAAATTGGACCTACCTACCCACAACATGTTCCCCATTCCTCAGGACCCCTTACAAAATTGTCATTCTACTATAAAGATTGGGTACTTGTGTGAGAAATTAGGTAGCACTATAAGATTTTTTTAATTCTCCTTTTCTAATATACTAGCCTACCACACCCCAATGGACCTCAAATATATCATGAGTTTAACTATGGATTTTGAGATTCAAATAGAAGAAAGAGATGTGCTTAAAATCATGTCTTTTAGTTTCATTGGAATTTTAAGGAATTTTTGAATGTTTTTGCCATTTGTATCATTCCATTTTGTTAAAAGATTTGAATTTTTAATATTTTTATGGATTTTTGAAGATTAATCCTCTATACAAACTTGGAATGACCAATCATGAGACGTAGAATGATACCCACGAATGAGTTGTAGGCTTAGGCTAAAGGAAGCTAAGTGACCAAAGACAAGACTGCCTAGAGCACTTAGGCTTAACAATGAACCGACATGTTATCTCAAGTCTCAACCATGTATATGATTAGTTTATAAAAATGGAATAAAGGAGATCCAAAGTGGATCGGTGAAAGGATATTATAATGAGATTAATTGGTTACTAACTGATCACATGGTAAATAAGGAATGACTAAAGGGAAATAAGGTTTGTATAACCAAGTCATAATGATAATTATCCATGTACATAGAGATAAGAAAGCAATAATAAAGAAAAGAAAATAAGGGAATCTTTTAAGAAAGAAACTTAAGAAGAAAAAGAAGGAAATGATAAATAAGAAAAGCAAACATAAATGACATTATAAGCAATATAAAGTATGAAATCAAAGTCACCATGTAAGATAAATAAGAATTTGACATAATTTCAAATGACATAACAAATAGAGAAAGATAAAGTTGGATCACACATCCAATCTAAATGAAAATTTAAATAACACCATTCATGTGTTCATAAGTATTGATAAATTTTCCCACACACATTATGTAAAACATTTGATAAGTCTTGATGAAGTTGGATGTGAACTACATCTAGAGTCTCATTTATCTCTAGCAAAAACTAAGAAAATTCTTCACGTCTAATCTCCTCAATAGAAAAGGTAGGATTGCTTAATGGATCATGATAAGGAGGACTATCAAGAAAGGGATGCTCAAAAGAATGCATGGAGTGGACTCTATAGGAGATGAAGGGATCACCGATGGAGAAGGATCCATATGTAAAGGACTCACAATTGGAAAAGGATCCACAAGTGAGTGGAGGTCCACAGGTGAAGGATTTATAGGTGGAAGAATAAGAGGTGAAGAAGGGACCACAGGAGGGGATGGAACTGTAGGAGGTAGAACCATGGGAGAATAAGGGTGAGCCTTTTTATAGGAATGACTTGTTTGAGGAATGGTAAAAGGTGTGAGAATATTTAAAATATGATATTTAAGGTGATGTTGAAGGATGTGGAAATGATTAGTGTGATGGGTGCCAGAGACAATATACCTCTCCATACTTCAGAATAAAATCAAGAAGTGCCTTCAGGGGAGGTATGGCCTTATTTGAGAACTGAGGGGTAGAAGGATGCAAAGTGTTAATATATATTTTTAGCTTACGATAATGTGTGGATAAATGGATATCTGTGTCATGGAAGCAACATATATGACTTTAAGTAGTCTTGGTAGAGGTACTCACTAGAGGAAGTGTAACATAAATGAAAAGAGTTTGGTAAGGCTCATCAACCCATTTGGTGGGTAATGGAAACATATGTGGTAAAAGAAGCAAACCATCACTAAGAAAAGTTGGTGCTAGTGAAGGGACTAGACTAAGATCAATTGGAGAAATGGGATTAGAATCAGGAATAGATTTAGCTAAAGTAGGATTAGGAATGGGATCTAAATTAAGATCTACTAAGGGAAGAATTGGGTCTATATAGGGATGAAGGAGATTAGTATGCATCTTAGGGATAAGTATGTTATAGGGGTCATGGTACTAAGCAAATTGATAGGGCATAATCATAACATGATCCATAATCATACTCCTATGAGGTTCTTCAAAACTTGAGGTGTTTACACCATATCTACCCTACGATAATGAGGAAAAATGATAAAATTAGGAACTATATACAATGTAATATGGGAAGAGACACTAAAATATTGAATCAAAGAGGAAAAATAATAGATAATCTTAGCATGACAGGCCTAGACAATACCACCTAAGAATGGATTATCTAAGGTATAACCATGATTATAATTAGGTGTTTGAAGATAAATGATGCAAGTAGGGATGACATTTCCATTCGATGAGGTGTGATGAATGGAATTCCAAGTCTTATTTAAGATAATAGGGATGTCATCAAAAGGTGGTTTGTGAGAATGAGGTTATAAAGAAGTAGGAAGCTGAGAGATGAGATGAGGTGAGAGATCAGAAGTCTTAATCTTGAGATTGATCTCATCAGACTCATCATCATTAGAATCTAGGAGATTAGGGGAAATATTCCCAATGAGTTCATTATGAGCATTATAAGATCAAGTGGAATTAATGGGAAAGTTGAATCACTAAGACTCATGAAATAGAAAAATAGGCAAAGGTTCAAGAGTAGGAATCTTGAAAAATTCAAAGGATTGGTGTCACCCTAAATCCTATATATGGCTCCATTTTGATGGAATTTAATGCATTAGCAAGTGGAATAAGAAACTACTCTCATACAATGATTCCATGGCCTACCAAGCAAAATGTTCTAAGATAGAAGAAAGTTAAATATCATCACCTTCACACAAATAGTTATAGGTGGGATAGTAATGGGAAGCCACACATAACCCAAAGGAGGAATTTTCATTCAATCATAGCCTTGACATGTGTTGCATGAGGATTTGAGATTGTATTTAAAATATCTAAGTGTTTTGATAAAATTGAGAGAGGCAACAAAAGTTTCATAACCCTTATTAATCAAGGCATGCTTGACTTGGATATCACCAATTTAGACACTAATGAATATATGAGGATCATCTACATAAAAAAAAATATCATCAAGAATCATGGAAGTGATGGGAAACTTGAGGGAAAGAGAAGTGTCCATTATTTCATCAACATGTATGGAGATCTCTTCGCATTATTGTAATATTTTATCTTCATATCTAGATAAGGTTACTTCACATCTTGCTAAGAGAGGATGAGGGATGTTCATTTTGAAAAAAAGTTGCATAAGATGGTTATGATGATGCTGAGAGGTCCTCATAAGCTTGAGAAATGGGATTTGGGATGGGAGATTAGTGAGTTCCAAGATAGGATCCTACTCATCATAATCCATAAGAATATTTTTAAAAATAGGTACATAGTGTTTAAGGAGGTCCTTAGAAGGAGGATATGAAGTAAATTACAATTTATGTTGATAAGAAAGATAAGGTTTAGGGAGAGGATAAGTTTTTAAATTATGTGGAGAAGGTGATTCAGTTGATGTAGATTGGTTTTTAGAATTGCTAGAATAAGTGTTGATAGAAGCTTGAGTCTCATTGGTGTTAGTTAAAGAAGATGGAGGGATGGTATAAATAGAATGTGAAGTGTTATCCAAGGGAGGAGTTGGAATTGGTTCATCAAAATTTATAAGTTCATCTTGCCCCAAATCATTTAAGTGAGTTGGAGAAGAATCTTGGATAACATGAAATGCACAAGACAATGGAGGTGTGTAGATGGGTTGAGGGTCAATGAAAGCAACCACTCTTCACATAGTAGTCATATTAACCATCTTATCTTTTGAATTGGGGTCATAAGACTATCTACATTATTGGTAGAAGGGATGGGTTTATCTTGGGTATCTTGGTGATTTAGAAGAGGGTCTTTATAGATGGCCAAATGAGCATTATCTTGATTTAAAGCTTGATATTTAGTATTACTTTCATGGGATTTTAAGGCAATGCCATATACTCATTAGAATTTCCTAATAATATAATCATGGTAAAAATTAGGACCAAGAATAAAATCCATAGCCAAATTATGAAGATGCTTACATGTCTCATGAGAATGATCCCAACTAGTGTATAACTAATAAAATTAATTGGGATCATACCAAGATTTCATAAAATGAGTGGGATCAAGTTATCATGGAAGAGGCCTAGGTAGACATTTTATTAATTTGGTTGAGGATAAATTTTTGTGAACATTGATGTTATTAGGTGAAGATAAATGAGAATTGGTGAATTATTAAGGAGGGGGAGCTGGTTTTAAAGTTTGGTTAGGAACAACAACTTGAATAGTGTGAATGATATCGTAAAAGTATATGACACCATCATTAGTCTAATGATGATTCTTATTTATAAGTAAGATATGAGCACCTGTAGAAGGTTGGGATGGCTTGAATTTATGCATAATGAAATATTGACATTTAACTTGGTCAATAGCCTCCTCTAAAGTACATAGAAAGAGAGTTCATACCTGATATTAAAACTAGGGAAAGAGAGCATTGGTAAAGAGATGGAAAATTTTATCATCAGCCATGTTATGTTCACATTTGTTGGACAATGTTTTCCACTTTTAAAAAAAATCTTGGGTAGTTTCATTTTCAAGTTGCTTACAATTGATAAAATCAACCAAGGTATTCTCAGGAAGATCACTAGTTTGGAAATCTTGGACTAGAGAATTTACTAAATCTTTCAAACTAGTAATATAATGTGTTTTAAGTTGGTTGTACCAATATAAAGCATCACCTATGAGATTTTTTGATAATAGCTTGGTAGTGACAAAGGTATTTAATGTTACCCAATCTTTCTATAAATTTACAAATGTTTTTAGATGAAGTATAGGATTAGTTGATCCATTGTAAGAAATGGTATGGGTGATACCTCCTATATTAATATTAACAATTTGAGATGTAAGAGGTTTATTATGAAGATTCTTAATTAGTTTATTGACAAGAGGAGTTTGAGGAATAATATTACCATGGGCATCTCAAAGAGGAGGTGGGGGAACATTTTGATTATGCATGCCCCATGGCATTTATTGAGGGTGGGTTTGAATATGGTTAAGGTGGGTTTACATTCGTATCATTTGATTTGTATTATGATCTTGAAAAGTATTCATTTTATTAAAGGTTTATAATAAGATTTTATGGGTTTGAGTTACAATTTTGGCATTATTTGAATCATTAGAGTTGGAATTAGTGGCTTGGGTACCACTATTGGTGTTGGTAAGAGATTGAGAAGAGTTGTTAGAATGTGAGGCACTAGTGGTAAAATTTTCTTATGTGGTAAAATATGGACTCACTAAAGGGATGAGAAGAGGAAGCACTAGAAGCATGATTACCCTAGGTAGAAAATGATGCACTAGTATAATATTTAAGGAGAATAGGTCTTGGAAGAGGCCCACTAGATGTAGAACCTATCATGTTAGTTGAGATATTAGGCATGGAGGTAGAAGAATTCATGGTATGATAAGGGGTCAAAAATAGAGGGATGAGGCTGGGAATCAAATAAACTAGTATCAGAATGTGGGAGAAGGTGAATTATGATCTTTAACTTTACCACTAATCATGAGATGGTAAATAGTATAAGGATCCTTTCCTTGATGTTGAGGAAATTTAGAAATAAAAAAGAGCATTTCAGGGGTATACTCTAATTTGAGTTGATATTCAAGTGATAAGAGAGGATTATGCAATGAATAAGAATAAGGAAGGGTCCCATAACTTGTTGTGAGAGTGTCCATATGAACATTACTCTCATCTAAGAGAGGATCCCTAAGTTGCTTATGAGAGACCCTATGAGGGTTAGTAAGACTCATCATATCCATTGAATTCAACTCAGTGTTATCTTCAAATAGGAATTTTATGATGAATGGAAGGGATAAATAAAGCAAGAGTGATGCAAAAATAAGGAAATAGTAAGAGGCAAATAAGAGTATATAGTTGAATAGGTTGACCTAGTCTAAAAAATAGGGTCTAAAAGATGAGAAAAAGATATAGAGTCAATATCTTGAATATAGTTCTATAGCTTGAATATAAAATAGGTAGAAAAAGATATAGAGTTAATTGGGTTGACCTAGTTCTATAGCCTGAATATAAAATAGGTATAAAAAGATATAGAGTCAATAGGTTTGACCTAGTTCTATATCTTGAGAAGAAAAAAGAGTATTGTGTCGACCTAATACTACAAGCAGGGAAAATAGACAATCTATAAGAGAATGTGTCGAGTCGAATGACTGTGTATTAAAATAGGAATTTTTTTAAGTACTTTAAAAGTAATAAATGAAGAGAAATAATTATGCAATTTGGTCAATGAGGATGATCTAATTGAATCACATAACACAAAACCTTGCACCAATGATAACCAATGCAAGCTTTTATAAAACAACATACAATTGAGTAAAGAGCAAGAAATCAAATTAGAAAGTAAATTCTAACTAAGTGGTCATCTTGAATGTTGTTATATTATTAAAATATGATTTTATATGTGATAGGGAGTTAGCTGTAATCAAGGAACTATAAATCAATCTATGGATGGCTTCAAGATGTTTAGGTTGAAAAAGATCTATGTTGGCAATGGTACTAGCTTGGTATTGGGGCCTACCCCCTCACTTCACACACTACAGTGATAAGGGTGTTAGGTGATTTGATAATATATACCATTAAACACATGTTTATAATTGGCCATAAAACTAAGTCTATTTTTCCCTTCGTGATGAAATCCATGTAGGTAGGCATTGGGTAGATAATTATTTAAATGCCTTTTTAAGATTATGTGATTTTATAGTGTGTGCATACAAGAGAAAAATGATAAAATTGAATGGTATATTAAAAATACACCTAATTATCCTATGTGATCTATTCTAAGCATGCAAGTAATTGAAAATGAAAGTGTGAAGTAATTACTAGCATATAAGTGTTAGTTCCAACTTGAAGCATAGTGTAGTATCAATTCAGATAATAGTGTATGCATAGATTATAGAATAGATTTGATAGTGTTGCTACTATACTACTAAATCAAGGGTTTTTAGAAGAAATATGTTAACAGTGTCGACCTAATTTTCTTAACAGAAGATAGAATACAAAATTAGGTCGATAGGGTTGACCTAGTTTGTTATATAGGGGCAATTTTAAAGACTACAAAATATGAAAAATAAAACTATAATAAATTAAAAAAATGATATATAAGTAGATAAAGGAAACTTAGTGGGTTGGAGGATGTAGATAAATGAGATTGTTGTTGAAGTACCCTGATTTTATACTTGTAAATTCTATGAACTAGGTCTACTAGGTTGACCTAGTTATATATTTCTCTATTTGTTGAAACCTATAAGTATACTATGCTAGCAGTGTCAACCTAGTATGTTTTTTGTAAGTCTAAAAGTGTAATATATTGATAGGGTCAACCTAATACTATATTTAGAAGTCTGAAAGTGTATTATGTCGATAGGGTCAACCCAGTAGCCTGTACTAGATGAAAAACTTGCATAAATAGAACATAGTCATATTGATGTGATTGTGTGTTGAACCTACACATAAAAGTTATAAATATACTAACATCATTAACCTAGTATCAAAAATATATAAAATTAATAAATACAATGATAAAATAATGAAAAATGTGAAATAAAACCTACAAGGGTTAGATTCATGTCAGGTTCACTAGAATATATGTAATAAAAAATGCATCATGTCTATAAATAATTCCTAAATCAGAGAAGATAGATCATACTTACACTTCTAGTTTAGGATACATTAGATAATCAAGAACATGACCAATATGGGGATTTACTAGACCCAATTAGGGGATCTCTTATCATAATACACAATGCTAGGGAGGGTTCCAAAGCCTCAAGTCAAGCACAATCATGCAATAACCCTAACTAGGTCATATGTTTTCATATCTCACTAAACTAATAAAAAGTAAAGTAAAGTATAATATAGTGCTCACCAAAATCTTGTGGCATAAAGTGAGGGTTATAAATAATAAAATTAAACATGCATAAGAGACATATACTGACATCAATGTATATGGAATCTTAATTCATGGAACATAAGTATAAATGCATATCAATATACTCTTATAAAGGAGGAACAAAGGAATACTTACCTTTGAATATGAACCCATCGAGCCTCAATATCTACCTTGGTAAAGGTGATTCAAAAGAGGTTGTTGTGGTATGTAAGGATGCTAAGGATAAATCAGCTCTAGGATGCATAACCTATCAATGCATCCAGAAAACTTTTCCACAAGACAAGATCCGTCTCTCCAAAGAAAGTATGAAACCCTAAGCTTGCTCCTCAAGTAGAATGGTGGATAATAAAATGCGTAATATCTCTTATTTCTTCTTTTCTTCTCTAAATAATAGTGAAATAAAATTGTATATATAGGTATATTTAACCCTAAGTCCTTTTGAAAGTTTTGGTTTATAGGGTCAACCCAATCGACCTAACACAATTATAGAAAAAAATCACTAGGTCATGGGCTAGGTTAGCCAAGAGCCAACCTAGAACCTAAATGAATTTTACCCAAAATTGTATAGGGTCAACCTAATAAACCTAGTAGAGTGAACATTCAAAAGGGGCTTAAGGTTAGGAAAAGGGGGAAAAAGGTAGAAAATGATTAAGGAGTGTGAAATAGAGAATAACATTCTTAGGGGAATGGTTTTTAGGAGACAATTGTATAGGTAACAAGTGGAAAAATAACAAAAATCCTACAAAGCACCAATGGTCTAGCCACCCCTTTCTCGGTCCACTCCTTAAGGTGTGCACTCAAAGAGATTGAGACTTGACAGGTTCTTGCAAGATAAAGAGTATTAGTAAGTGATAAAAGTTTGACAATATTGTGTATATACAATATCATCATTTAACAAAGTGATTACACCATTTTAAAAAAATGAAAGACATTAAGAAAACATAGACTATTACATTCATGATTTTATGATTCTACCATTCTACAAGTTGATTTCATCAATATGTAGGTCAAATCCATTATTTCATAGGTTTATTCTACCATTAGGGTTTTCAATCTCACCTTTTATAGTTTATATGGAGCTGAGAGAATTTATACCAATAAAAAGTGCATTCCCATTGACACATGGGTCAAATATTTATTTTTCCTAAAAACAATAGAGAGACAAAAATAAGGGAGAAGTAATATTACCATAAAATAGATTGATATCATCGATCACAAGTATCAAATCTTCTAATTCATAGGGAATTTTTACCAATTTGTAGGGGATGAAAAAATGAAATTTTGGAATAAAATAAGTGAAATTATACTCAAACTTTGTCTAACTTAATAATTAGAGGGATTTTTGATGTTTCAAAGGGGATTGTGAGGTGCTAGTCCCATCAAGCATGCCATATGTAAAAAAAATGAGTATGAGGGATTTAGTTTGTCATTAATATGAAATCAAAATAAAATTCATAAAAACCTAAAATTGAAGTGCATGTCCTCGAATTGGGAAAGGGTAAAGAATAGATAAACAATCACAAATTTCCTTCTCTTTGGATCTCTCTATCTTATAGGCATACAAGTTTTATTAGCCCATTTATAGAGCTTAGATTCTTCATTAATGAAACAACATCATTCTTTCGACATCTCTACTTGTCTTGTGTGTTATGATTGATCAATGAAGGAATGGGTGAAATTTTTGTCAAATTATTTGTATAGTGAGTTTTCACAAAAAAACTTTGTTGAATGATGACCTTTAGATTTTTGTAGATTTTCGTTACACTATCTAGTCATGTTTATAATGGAAAATGAACCCTTTATTTATAGATTTATAAAACTATTTTCTATAGTTAGATGATGATCAAAATACATGGTTGAGGATCAATCCATTTTAGATGTTTTATGTCATTAATATGTTGGTTTGATTTTGCATTGATTGAGGCATGGGTTGCATTTATAGATCATGGTTTGCATTTATGTTGATATTTGGTTGGATTTATGATGATATTTGTAAGGTTTGACCTTTGGTTCAATTTGAATCAACAACTTACCACATTATGTAATAAGGATGAGGTTAAATTGCATTTAATGAATTTATAAAACAAGAAATTTCAAAAAGCTATGGATGTTCTTCTTAGAGATAGATTAGCCATTTGATTTGATTTAATTAACTAATTAATCCTAGATTGATTTTGTGTGATTTTTTCAATGTTTAAAATCAAATATTTTCTACATTTAATTAATCCAAAACATCACTTTTAAAAGAAATAATTTAACTCAAGATAAATTAAATGTGGTTGATTATTTTATATTGTGTATTGCCCTAATTAAGGATGCACCAATGTGTTTTAGAATATGTACGTCAAGTATGTAGATGAATTTGATTGTTTTATGTCTTGGTTTGTGCATTATTGCAGAAAGTTTTTATAATTTGTAATTTTGACATGGAAGTGATGAAAATGGAGTTTCTACAATATTCATTAACATATCGACCCTTAGATTTGGATCTATAATTCATATTTAGTAGCAATCTTCTTTTTCCATTTAAATAAAGAGCATTGCATCATACTTACATTTATTTTGATAGATTGGCTCTAGATGTGCATAAGTATGCATGTGAGTAATTCAACAATCACCTAAAATTAAAATCATCTTCTCTATAAAATAAAAGTTTTGTTAAGGATGATTAAAATGAAAGAAAATTGTCAAAATAAGACTATGTAAGTAATAGTTGAAATACAAATACTCATATGACCTTTGAATAAATAAATCAATAATATAGAAACATTAGATATTCATATCATAAAATTTATCCAAATAATGCCACATCAAGATACACCTAAAATAATATTACCAATGTTATTGGAACAAAAAACTCATTATATTACCTACTACTAGACATTGACTAACAACACATATTTTACATAAAGAAGCTAAACCATTTTTTTCTTATCATATAATCACAAGACATGACAAAACATTTTACTACATTACATGAAAAAATTCAAAATTAAAAACATATGGGTATCATTGGCATAGTGAAGAATTAACAAATTCTTATTAATACATAAATTCCACACATATTACCTAAAACTATAGTAAATAAAAAATCATCCTTGCCTAAAAAATTAGCAATAATAATATTTATGCATGAAGGCTATTTTAGACATAATTATATTTACCCTAAAAAAATGAAAACCATTCTAATGTGATAGGATTATCAAAAATTAGATATAGTATTGAATACTTACATCCTATTGAGCATTGGAGAGAATCTTTTTGATACGTTATATTTCCAATTTATTGTGGTCTTTAATTTATCCTTATAAATTTTTAAGTCATGCCTCACTCATATATATAACCCTTTATGTTTTTAAAATAATGGTTACTAAAAATGTAAGCCATAATTGATCCTAATCGATAAGGCCTTATATTTACCCATGATGGAGGATTAGTTCACATACCACATGATGGTGTTAATGATCAACCAATATATGAAGAAGAAGAGTGTATTATTTACCTATATGCCTCTCAAATCTTAGATCTTGATGAATATGATTTATTCAATCAACCCTGATCATCGAATTCTTAAAAGAAAAAAAAATGCATTCACCCAAAATCACAATAAAACATAAACAACATAACTGTACATAGATCTTGGACTAACATATATTATTCTTGTATTTACTTGTACATGCAATCATTTGATCCCTTACTCTATTCCCTTAGATTTCATCTTTAATTTTTATCTCTTGCCCCTATATTTTTAATTCTTAGATCTAATTTTATATATATATATATGTGTGTGTGTGTGTGTGTGTGTGTGTGTGTGTGTGTGTGTGTGTGTGTGTGTGTGTGTGTGTGTGTGTGTGTGTGTGTGTGTGTGTGTGTGTGTGTGTGTGTGTGTGTGTGTGTGTGTGTATGTATGTATGTATGTATGTATGTATGATCAAATAGGCCATGTTAATCTATGTTATTGTATTCTACACTAACACAAACTGATTTTTTAGCCTAGACAAAATTTACATACATAGGCATGATCTCCCAGTGCTATTGTGTTTCTACGCTATATTGCTTTCTACATTCAAAGAAGGAATTAAGAAACTAAGAGATGGTCAAGGTTAGATGTTACCTGGATGTAGTCGTGCGCACTGAAATTAGACGTTGGAAGGTACTCCTCTTTGGATGTGGAGGAATGACACCTGTAAAGAAAAAGAGACTAAAACACGAAAAACGTTAGACGAGGAGATGGTGGGCTGTCAAGCAAAAGCTTGATCCCTGAAGTACGAAGACTTCCTTAAGGGATATCAACCCACTGATTAAAAATAGAATATTTGATAGAAACAAAAATAGTGAAAGATAGAATAAAATAAATAAAGGACAAAAAGCAAAATGCGTACCTGATATGTAGCAAATTGCTCTACACAGTCACCAGTGTCGGTCTCTGTGCCGGCGTCGATCAAATAAGGGTGTCGACATCGGTTAAAGTGCCGGCGTCAGTAGGGGTAATGACCGGCATTGGTCAGGGTAGTAGTTTTTGGATGGGGTTTGGTCAGGTCTGGACAAGGTTTTAGGATTGCAGAATGGTCTGAAGTCTTCATCTGTGGGTTAGGGAGCCAGTTTGGGAGTCAGAGGGATTGTTTAGGGGTTTGTGCAAAAATTTGGGTAGAGTTATAGATTGAAAAGGGTGGATAGAGGTGATACAGGAGGAAGTCCAGTTGGGTCTATAATCTGAATCTAAGTCAGGGTGGTAATATCAATTAAAAATAACCAAGAACAAAATAAAAGCACAGAGGAAACACTTACCTGTTACACGCTGAAGACAGAGTAGGAGACATAATTGATGTTGTCCATGTGTTGCAAAAGTTTGATGTAGCAGACCTCCAGCGAGATGACTGAAACAAAACCCCTGTATTGAAGAGAGAAAATATGAGAGATTGGATTGCAGATTGACTAGATGCGAAAGTTCGCTGATCATTTGGATGCAAAAGTTGGCTGATCATTTTTTGTGTTTTGATGAAAGAAAATGTTTTGATGCAGACAGTCTAATAACCGATTGCGAAAATGATTGGCAACTAAATAACGAATAAAATATTGAGAAACAAATTAACAGACGTAGTTTAAGGTTAACCGACACTGGCAGAATTGCTGACATCGGCTGAGGGGTGATCGACGTCAGCGACATCGACTGAGTAGTGATCGACGTCGGTAGATGTAGAATGGGGACAGAGGCTAATTTTAGCCTTCTGCTCATTCTTACATGCTGCCAGGGTCAAGGCTCATGGGAAAATAGTTGACAGGGGTTAAATAGGCATGGGAGAATAAAATGGGGGTTAAGGGGAGGACGACAAAGGTTAGACACAATTTCGGTGTCTACATTTGCCCCTTTTTGTCTTGTTGGTTGTTCTGGACGAACTAAAAGACAAAAATAGGAGGTGGTTGCCCCAGGTGTGGGATAAGGTCGATTCCATCTTGTTGGTTGTTCAAATGAGCTACAAGACAAGAGCAAGAGGTGGATTGCCCCAATTATGGATGAGGTATTCCCTCGCAAAGCAGGAGTCAAAGGAAGGGAACCAAGAATCGAGTGCTGATTTGATAGAGAGTGGATGAAAAAGGGGTGAGGGTGAACACTGTAAAAGTCATGATTGTGTGCATACCACTGCACGAGATGGTCAAGTCAAAGTGTTGCAGGTTGAGGGTCAAGGAGTGCCAAAATTGAAATAACCGAGCCCCAACATTTAGTCGTCTGCTAATTGGGTTATTCAATCTAAGCTGAAGCTCCAATGGGTCATAGTGTTCCAGGTATCTCGGGCTCAGGAAGTGCTCCTAGAAACACAAAAAATTCACAAGTAGTGTGGATCAACCAGCTTGCGATCCTATACTTGTGAGGGTCTAAAAATAGTTTGCGAACAATTTGGCTAACCAGTCATGAGGTAGCATACAGGCAAAAACAACCAAGGCAACATTGTCTTGGAAGTGGTCAAAGTCGGAGGAGATAGGCATGATCTCCAATGGTCATTGGTCGAGGTGGATGAATGGATGAAAGGATGTGGCCGAGCTAACCTCAAAATACATTATGTGATTTAAGTGTTGCCTACATAGCCCTTGTGAAAGGGCCTCAGGCCAATGTAGTTCTCCCTAAAAGGGAGGAAGGGTCAAAGGGATGGAATTGGTCTTGGTCGAGGGCAAGGTCATGGTCAAAAGGAGGAAAGAAGGTTTGTCCATCAGAGAGACGAACAAATGAGGGTGGTTGAGCTAACCCTAGATGATGTTGTATCATCTGAGTGTTGCCTACATAGCCCCAGTCAGAGGGCCTCAGACCAATATAGTTCAAACTAGTTGAGAAGATTGGTTGATGATTGGTGCAGTCAAAGTGGTCGATAGGTTAGTCTTGGTCATGATGAAATGATGAGGAGAAAATGATGTTATAGCCTTTTCCAAATGGTGTATTCTACAACATTGGTTGAGGGGTCTTTCATCCCTAGCAATTTTCCATATTCGTGATGGATGTATGCTAAAGATGAATTGAGGTCTATTTATGCTTCAACAAGTATTGGTTTATGCTTAACATAAATTGTGTCTGGTCGATAGTTTCCATGTGTATTGGTGTCCAGAGAAACTAGTGTGAATAGGCTATGGGAGTGGCTTGAAAAGAGAGTTGAGTTGAGTTGATTAGGATGGACAAGTGATGAATTTGAATGTGACCAAAGTGTAGAAGAAGTGAAAATCATATTGCTCTTTCATTGACAAGGACCAGAATGACAGCATAAATAGGGGTTATTAGAACCAAGAGCCCCATTCATGCATGACGTCGTTGACCATATGTTGTGTTAGAACGGTAATCGAATCACTTTGACATTAAAGTGAGCTCGAAGTCCCTTGAGCAGGTGTTAGGATAGGAGGAAATAGGGTAACCCATTTTAAGAGTAGAGATAACTTTGCCCCATTTTTATAGGAGATCCTGAGACAACTATAAGTCAAGTCCATGACTCATTTTTTTTTTTTTTTTTTTTAAATTTTAGGGGCAGACTGATAAATGCGAGAAGCCTGCATAGAGATGTCATTTTCTTGTTGGTTAGTTGTGAAGCTGATCGATGCAGGAAGCTTCTAAGAGAGTGTTGTTTATTGCCAAATTTAGTCATAGCCATCCTTCAAGGGAGTGGTCTAGAATTTTTGCTTAATATAAGGGCTTTGGAATAGCTATCCTTCGAGGGAGTAGTCTATTAATTACAGCAATGATAGTACAGCTATCCTTCGAGGGAGCAGTCTGCCTTTTAATTTGATATTGATATGGTGACTATGGATATTTTGACATCTTGATTTGTTTTGACAGAAATGTGAGTCATGGACAAGATTATAGAAGGTCAAGGGCTCCCTTTTATTAGGACAAAGCATCCATACATCATAAAAGGGTTATAGAGGAATTGTTAAGAGGAATAGGGATGGAAGGAATTATGACTAAGAGGATGGGGATTGATCAAGGGATGAGCTCAAGTTAAATGTCAAGTGAATGAGTACTCGACTAGCAGTAGAATGATCGCAAATGCAACACATTAAGAGGCTCAGGTTCTGGTCATCCATCAAGAGAGGACAGACGATAAGTCCCTGATCCATACTTGTGCATGATAATAAAAGGTCATAGCCAATTAGGGGCAAACTTGCCTCGTTTACTTTGCTCCATATTGGTCACGTGCTGATGATGATTAAGAAGTTGGTTGATGTGGTCGCTGATTTATCGAGACTGGTCGAGGGCCAGGTTGAGATTGGTGTTTGGTTGAGGTCATGATTAAGAGGTTAAGGTTGATGATTGGTCAAGGTTTGGTTGCTGTGCAATTGATGTTTGGTTGAGGTCATGATAGGCAGTATAAAGTCAAGCTCCCCCTAGCCATTTGGTGATAGGAAGAATGTCTAACACCCAGTGCGGATGAGATGGAGAGAAGATGAGGGGGAGAGACCTAGGTACCCCACCTGGTTGATAGGTCAGGGGTTCCCAAGCGAATGGCATTTAGGCATTGAAAAAGTTAGGAGGGATGGAAACCACGGACTCCGTAGGTGAAGGAGGAGGAATGGGTGAGCGTGGAGGAGATTGGTCAATGGTTGGTTCGAGACAAAGGTCTGCAGAGGCCTGAGTGGGGTCATGATATCCCATGCCATATCATTTCTTGGCATTGTCATTTTTGAGTGGCTCAATAGGCTGATGGGAGCCCTGCTCATAGCGTCCAAATCCAAAACCCTTCAATGCACACCTGTAAAGGTAAGTGTGTGTAAAGGCGGGGTTGCTAAGAAATGAGAAGTCTGATGTGAAAGGTTGAGGTAAAGAAAGAGGATTACCATCAGTAGGAGCTTGATTGAGCCCCCCATAGACAAGGTTGGTTCAGAGCTGAGGAGGACCATAAGGCACGATCATCCCGATCTGATGGTCATAACTGGGGCTGTGATGAAGGTGTCCATACTCTTGTGGAGTTTGGAACATGTCTAAGGTCAACAAGTGATACTCCCCCAATGAAAGTCTTTGAAAGATGTCTTCCATGGGGTCTGTGGTCATTGCTTGAAGGGGAGGTGTGAGGGCGACCGCCTGTTGTGAACTGGTCAAAGCTTTCACAGATGGAGGCAGTGCCGAGATTGATGGATTGATAGGAATGAGGACGTCATTTGGATGGTAGGTGGTGTTACAAGTTTTTAAGGGTGAAGGGTCAGTGGGAATGGTGTGGACTTGTCTGTTGTGCTCAAATTTCACACAACGGTGCAGGGTGGAGGGGACACAGGCCATGGCACAGATCTAGGGTCAGCCTAGCAACATGTTGTATTGAAACTCTCCTTCAATGATATAGAAGAGCTCTGGGACTATGCGTGGACAACGTGGATGTGAAGGACAACTGTGCCAATGGTCATGGCAGTGGTGTCATTAAAGGAGTGCAAGATTGCATCAGTTTTGGAGATGTAATTCTTGGGAAGAGCCAACTGATCAAAGGCATGGGTGGAGATAATGTTGATGCTAGTGCCTCTATCGATCATAATGCGTTTAATGCATGTTCGATCAACATAGGTAGTGATGAAGAGGGAGGTATCTTGATCTTCCGTGTTGGATGTGGGAATCTCAGAATCGCTGAATGTGATGGAGGCAATAGGGGCTAAAGAGTGGACAAGGGCAGCAAGTGGCTAGGGGTCCTCAGGTTGGACCTCCACTGCCTGCAGGGCTCTGATGAGGGCTTGGCGATGTTGAGGCGAGGTTTGGATGAGGTCATAGAGAGACATCTTCACGGGCGTCTGGTGAAGCTGTTTCAACATGGAGTCATGGATTGGCCCTGAAGAGGAAGAAGAAGAGGGTTGAGGCGTGCCAAGGATAGAAATATTAGGCTTGGGCGATTGAGGTGAATTGATGAAAGGGTAGGTCCAAGGAATGGTGGCTTTTTCTTTTGCCTTGTCCTTTTGTGACCTAGTGGTTATGTGAATGGCATTGATTTCAAAGATAGGAGGTGAAGGAGATAAAGGGGTTGTAATCTGTTGATGAGATGTTGATGGGTTTGAAGAGGTTGGAGGGTTATGAGGAGTCAGGGGTCGGTCGAGAGTGTCCTCAAAGAGAAGAGTGTCTTTTTCCAGATAGCGGTGAATGACAGCCTTGAGGGCACAACAAGTCTCGGTATCGTGTCCTGGCATATGATGGTATAAGCAAATCTTTGTGTCATCGAACTAGGAGGGCTTAGACCTGAGGGGTTAGAAAGGCCTGATGGGTGGAAGAGTTATGCTAGAAGTCTGTAAAAGTCAGTGCAATATCAATGAGTATGAGCCCACTAAAGGGTCCGTGCTCGTCGATGTGTGCGATACTGGTGACTTTTGCTTGGGCGAAGTTAGAGGAGGCTTCTGTACCACCTTCTGGGTTGATGGTGTGGTGACAGGTAGAGACAGTACATTCTTCATGAGAGGTACCACCCTTTTGGGAGAGGGTAGGCTAGCAGTAGGCAAAGGAAGTAGAGGAGGCAACCGATTTTGATTAGAAGTCGGAGTAGGAAGGACTCTGGTCAGGGTCAAAGGATGAGGGCCCAAAATGGAGGGTAATGGTGATGGGGGAGGAGGAGTTCGCCTTTGTGGTTTAGTAGTCTTCTTTGATTTGATTTGAAGACTACTATTGGTTGAATTCTGGTCTAAGTCCACCTTCACTTGTGGCTGAGTGAAGTTGGAGACAGGGTGAACGCTGAGTGACTTGATAGGTTTAGATGGGGTAGATGAAGGTTTCAGTCCTGATGCGGTTGATTGAGGTGTAGACGGTCTAGAAGTGGAAGTCTAGTTTTTTTTGAGAGTCTTGGGAGGTTCTGCCATGGGAGGATTAGTAGCATGAGATGAGAGGGCAAGAGCATGTTAAAGAGCTGTGAGACACTCCCACAATACCTGATGCTCCATTTTCCTTGAAGGGAGAAGTTTGAGTTTCTCCACTAATCAAGAAAATGGCTGAGAAGATGTTGGATGAGGTTTGGGTTCTTGAGAAGATGTTGACGATTGTGGGATCGAAGGTGTGGTAGTCTCAGCCCCAAGGCATAATGAAGTCGTGACAGGTTCATCCTTGGTTGGAGATGAAGGAGAGGCAGGTTCTTCCCTGGGTGGAGAAGAAACCAGAGAATGAAGCTCCTCAAGCGGGTAAAGGGCAGGGATGATTGTGCCCTCAACTTGTGGTCGAGGAGTAGGAAGGGTTGGGTCCTCCATGGGTAGTAAGAAGGAGGATGGTGAAACCGGCAGTACTAGTAAGGTCAAGGCATCCTCCAAGATGAGAGAGGTTGACGGAGAACTAACCGCAGAAAGAGGTTCATCCACATGTGATGGACTGATGGATGGACTCACCTCTTGAGGTTGGTTGGAAATGAAGGGCGAGACCGTATTGACTATTTGAATGTTGTGTTCATGAGTGTTTTCAATCGAGGTCTGGACATTGTTTTGAGTTGGTGGATGATTGGGGAATGGTTGTTTGAAGATGTCGATACCCTGATTAGGTGGTGCATTGGGATTGTCTAGGATGAGGTCACCCTTTTCAAGCATGTCTTGGATTATGTTTTTAAGGGTTTTACAGTTGTCCGTGTCATGGCCTTTAACATGGTGGTAGTTGCAAAAGTCATTTTCCCTATACCATGTAGGGATGGCACATGAGGGATCAAATTGTGGAGGTGGTCGGATCTGGGGGAGATTGAGGACCCCCTATTTGATGAGTTTTTCCAGCACAGACGCGTATGATTCTCTGAGTGGAGTATACTGTCATTGTACGTATCTCTGCTAGAATTAGTGGGTGATGCTTTGGGACGTGAATGGTTCAAGCTGGTTAGTTGAAGGGGAAGAGAAGGAAGATCTAACAACCACAGTGTTTGCTAAAGCTTTAGATTTAGGATTGGATGAGGAAGGCTTAGAAGAGGGTTCATTGGTCTTAGAGTTGGGATTCTTGCTCTGCAACTTGACTTTATTCTCCTCGATGGCACATAACTCAAGTTTGTGGGCCATCGTGAAGGCTTCGTCAAAAGTGCGGAAGGTCTGAACCCTTAAGGTGGAAGAAATATGTTTGGCGCAGGCTTGGGAGAAAAGTTCAATAAGTTCAGGTTGGGGTAAGGAAAAGGAGAGTTGATTGATGAGGCCCCTCCATCAAGCGATGAAATCAGAAATGGATTCATCCTCAAATTGGTGGATAGAATAGAGGTCTGTGATTGAGACCTTCTTGGTGATGTTGATAGAGAAATGATCAAGGAAAAGATGGGCTAGCTGAGTGAATGTGAAGAGGGAATGGCTGGTAAGGGAGCTGTACCAATCAAGTGCAGCACCTGAGAGAGACATAGAAAACGTGCGTAAAAGCAATGCATCATCATGGGCGATAAGGTAACAGGCATGTCTAAATGCCCATAAGTGTTGTTGTGGGTATTCCTTGCTTTGAAAGCGAGAAAACTTAGGAAGTTCCCACTAGCTGGGATATGGCCTGATCGGGACAGAAGGATGAATGGGCTCATTGTAAATTTGTTCATATGAGAGAGTATTGCGTCAACTAGAAATGGAGGTCTCTAGGCTAGACATCTTGTCCATCAGTATTTTGATGATATCTACTGATGGATTGGTGGGTGGAGCGCCCCCTAGATTGTAAGGCACTTGAAAGAGGCTAAAAGAGGCATACAACGTAGTCGGTTGTACCAGTAAGGGCACAACGTACGGATGACTAGTCATAGGGATAGAAGAGGAGACTAAGGATGGTTGGGTAGAAGGCATGGCTAGGTTCGATGTTGTCACGGGAGGTTGGTTAGTGGTAACATGGGCCAATGGATAGGTAGCCACCCTAGTGTTGATAGGAGCAAGGGTAGGTGGAATAGAGACGACCAAATTTTGAAAGGGGGTAGAAAGTGGTTGAGTGGGCTGAGGTTGATAGGGGGCCAAAACCCTGGTGGAAGTGGGCCCAACGATGGAGGGAGAGGTCACACTTGGATGGTTGGTTAAAGGCTGGTCATTGGTCGAGGCAATAGCCTGGGTATCTAAGGGTTGAACTACGGATGTTGTTGATACGGCTACAGTCTCGAGAAGAGAGGTTGGCATTCCATAAATTGGATTGCCTAAGGAGTCTCGCGTTTGGTTATTCGCGAGATAGTGCTGCAAGGCTTTGATGTTGAGGTCCAAGAATCGTGCAAAATCTTGGTCCCCTTTTGGGACAATAGGATTCTGGGTCGGGGATGGTCTAGTAGGAGTTCTTTTAGTATCTGAGTGGAACTCCATTATAGGACTGGTTATGGACGGGGTAGATGGAAGCGAATGATGCCTCGCGTGATCGACTAGAGCCTTGGCTTGACTACGAGTCAGAACCATTCAAGGAAAGAAAGAACATCCTCACAAGCTCAAACAAGCAAATAAGAATAGAAAAGATGAAGAACACAAGCAGATCCTTAAAAAAAAAACCCTAAGAGTAAATTATTAGGATTATAGTGGCTTATGCCTTAGAATATGTGTAGAGGAAGATTGGTTTTTGAGTCGGGTCCTAGAAGAAGTAGTCTATGGATGGTTTTGGGTTAGTTATGGTGCTCAAAAGTCTGTGTTAGGTTTCGTACTTGGCCTGGTGATAAGGAACAAGCTCCCCTCACTTCACGAGTCCAGTGATAAGCTAGTCTCGCTTAGCCAAAATATACTTCCCCTAGAGATTATCCTCCACCAGAGAACGGAGTGGGCTTTCCCCTTGGTGATGAAATCCAAGTAAGATTGCCAGGACAGGTAAGGTATCCGCTGGGTGATGAAATCCCAGTCGGGCCTTGTCTCAGGTAAGTTAAGATGTTTGTTTTGTGCAAGTGGTTTGGTCGTGTAACATAAAGTGGACTAGATTAATTCATGATGTGATTATTAATTACTAGGTGTGGTCTAAGAAATGCAAGTAAGCAGAAATGAATGCAAAGTGTTTTAAGCCCCAAGTTGAAATGTGAAGTTGGAATGAAAACAAGTTGAGAAAGGGTTGAAGAATATGATTTTTGACTAGTCTAAAAGTGCAAGAAAAGAAAGAAAAGTTCTTTTTATTCCTGCTTATGATGTCGTTTAGAAGAGACGAAAGAGGTGAAAAGGGAGAAACCTAATGCACCTATATGAAAAGAAAGAAAGAACCCAAGGAAGGCCCTAGGGTCCCACCGGGCATGCCAGAATGTTTCTACGCTATATTGCTTTCTACATTCAAAGAAAGAATTAAGAAACTAAGAGATGGTCAAGGTTAGGTGTTACTTGGATGTAGTCGTGTGCCCCAAAATCAGACGTTGGAAGGTACTCCTCTTTGGCTATGGAGGAATGACACCTGCAAAGAAAAAGAGACTGAAACATGAAAAATGTTAGATGAGGAGATGGTGGGCTGTCAAGAAAAAGCTTGATCCCTGAAGTACGAAGACTTCCTTAAGGGATATCAACCCACTGATTAAAAATAGAATATTTGACAAAAACAGAAATAGTGAAAGACAGAATAAAAGAAATAAAGGACAAAAAGCAAAATGCATACCTGATATGCAGCAAATTGCTCTACACAGTTGCCGATGTCGGTCTCTGTGTCGGCGTCGGTCAAATAAGGGTGCCGACGTAGGTTAAAGTGCCAGTGTCGGTAGGGGTAATGACCGGCGTCAGTCGGGGTAGTAGTTTTTGGATGGGGTCTGGTCAGGTCTGGACAAGGTTTTAGGATTGTAGAATGGTCTGAAGTCTTCGTCTGTGGGTTAGGGAGCCGGTTTAGGAGTCAGAGGGATTGTTTAGGGGTTTGTGCAGAAATCTGGGTAGAGTTACAGACTAAAAAGGGTGGATAGAGGTGATACGGGAGGAAGTCCAGTCGGGTCTATAATCTGAATCTAAGTCGGGGTGGTAATATCAATTAACAATAACCAAGAACAAAATAAAAGCAAAGAGGAAACACTTACCTATTACACGCTGAAGACAGAGTAGGAGACATAATTGTTGTTGTCTGTGTGTTGCAGAAGTTTGATGTAGTAGACCTCCAGTGAGATGACTGAAATAGAACCCCTGTACCAGAGAGAAAATATGAGAGATTGGATTGCAGATTGACTAGATGTGAAAGTTGGCTGATCATTTTTTGTGTTTTGATGAAAGAAAATGTTTTGACGCAGAAGGTCCGACAACCGGTTGCAAAACTGATTGGCAACTGAATAACGAATAACGGATTGAGAAACTAATTAATGGATGTAGTTTAAGGTTAACCGATGCCGACAGAACTACCGACATCGGCCGAGGGGTGACCGACGTCGGCAATTTCAGTCGAGTAGTGATCGACGTCGACAGATGCAGAATGGGGACAGAGACTAATTTTAGCCTTCTGCTCATTCTTACATGCTGCCAGGGTCAAGGCTCATGGGAAAACGGTCGACAGGGGTTAAATAGGCATGGGAGAATAAAATGGGGGTAAGGGGAGGACGACAAGGGTTAGACACAATTTTGGTGTCTACATATTGTTCTAAATGGGTGATACTATTTTTCAAATTTCTACATATAAATTAAATTTTCAAAAGCCTAAGCCTTTATACTTCCAATTTATAGTCATCCTAATCATTTTTAGTATGAAAAGCATTGTTGTTCATGCAAAATATACTCTTTTTCAAGATATATTACTAACACATGTGACATATTTTAAACACTTTACATTTGATGAAATGAGAGGGTATAATAAATATCCTACACACTCTTATTGTTCTTGCATGCTTCCCTATTTCACAATGGGGGAACCTTGCTCTTATTTCATTTTTTCAATATGTCCAAGTACATTGATTTCATAGACACATATTATGAGCTATTCATATCTCATTCATATCATTCTATGATCGACACCTTGATTCATTTCCATTTTAGCCTTGTTATTTTTAATATAATATCATATTATAAAAACATTTAAAATATTATAAAATATAAAATCAAGGATTGAACATGATTTGTAATCTCATTTACATATTTTGAATATATTATTTATCTCATGATTATTAGATAACATATTATTTCTATATAATACATGCATTTCATGGGTATTTATGAAGTGTTGTGTAGGACATATAAGAATTTATAAATATTTCTATGTTAGACTCTCCTTTACCCATTATCCTTTTGAATTTGGGGGCATCTTATTCACTAGTGAAAATATGTAAGTGTTATCATTTTATAACCCTATACTATTGAGCATTCATTTTGATACAAATGTATTGTAAAAATTTATATCTTATATAATGTACATGAACATTTTGTTTTCTAGGATATGATTACATGACATATGCATAACATAGAATACCTTTTATTATTCTATGTTCCATTGATGATACTTACTTGTACATAGTAAATTAAAAAAATTCTCGTTTATTATATTAGCCCATGACCCTTGTGTGAAGATTTTAGATTAATGCATTTCTATGAGTTCTATGGTGTGAGACATTTAAACATGTCTTTTATTTTCCCCTTGACCCTATGTGTGCTGTGCAACATTTTTAAATGTCCTTGCTTTGGAACTTAGTCCTATGTGTGGTGAGGGATGTCTAACATGTCCTTGTTTTATCCCTTAGCCCTTTTTATGTGTGACATTTAAATGTGTCCCTTGTTTGAAAAATTTATCATGTCTATGCCTATGATTTGGGACATTTAAAATTTTCATTTATTTATCCCTTGGCCATCTAAGTCAATTTTCCTATCATTTTTTCTTGTTGTGCATGTGTTTTTTGATCTTGATGAGTTTTATTAATGCCATGATCCATATCACACACTCATAACATACTAACATACTAATTATATAAGATTAAATGATGCATTATATAGGCCTTACCTTTGACATTTTATACACATTCACACACTTATTATGCTAGCACATTTTCAATGATAACATCCTACTACCATGTTTCAATTTAACTTTTATTTTAAGATGAGTGATTTTTTTAAGAGAAAATTACTTCACCTCAAAAGGGGGCCACTTCAGTAGGATTTTCATACATGAGATAAACTATTTTTAAAGAGCCAAATTTAGTCATGAACATGATCATAATTTAAAAGTTTAAAATTTATTTATTAGTACACATTTTGGGGGAATGTCGACTCCTATTTTAGTTTCAAGGAAAAAATTCACACAATCACACATTTTCAAATTTATAATGAACATTTACATACAATTTCAAATTCTATAATTACAACATCCTAGTATGATCTCGGTATATCCTAGTATATGAATACATGATCATAAGATAATAATATATTTATGTCACAATGTTTTAGACATGACAGGAGCATGGGTGTACACAATTATCTTATGATCATGTATTCATATACTAGGATATACCAAGATCATACTAGGATGTTGTAATTAAATCTATAAGCCATCTATAGTGGTTGATTAAGTTTAGTTGTATAGTGCATGACTTGCAATCAATTAGTACTCTAACATTATGTGTACAAAACCATTTGGATTCCAACCATTTCTATCTTGGGGTTAAAAATACTAATAGACATAATCAATTTTGAAACATTCTTGAGTGAGCAATAATTTCACTTAAAAAAATCAAATGTAAGTTGGTGTTAGAGGTATAAGGTAAATGAAAAATCATTTGTATGTATGAGAATGTACTATGAGAAATATAGTTGTATTATCTTACAGGTTGTTAGAAGTTGTTATGATAATATCTATGTTAGTCAGAGATACACCAAATATGATATGGAAAAATATCTCAGCATGGTAAATATGGAAGTTAAAACCATAAGAAATAATGCCTATATGTATTTGAAAAGAATGCACTAGAAGGGTTGACAAGTATATGAGTAAAAGAATAGTGATTATTATTTTGATAAAAGAGTTTTCACATAGAATATTGACAGAACTAGACCTTGATTTATAAAGGTTCCCTTATTGTAATCATTAGTACTAAATCCCCTATTATGAATTCTAAGCATTTATACTCTTTTATGGTATAATCATAGAGTTTTATATGTTATTATGAATGTTTCCATTATTATGTTGCTCTGATGTGTAATTTTGTATATTTATAAGTAGTTTACATCATACGTTGAGATATTAATAAGTGTAATTCTCTGTGATAACTTGGCATATGTTTTCAAAGTCTTAATTAAACCATCTTATAATATTCTGATGTAACTTCATACACCCTATCCCTGTAATTAGTATGTTCTAGTGAAAGCCTAGTAACCTCTACTAAAAATGGTGCGATGAGTGTGGATATGTTGTTTCTTCTCTTAATCTCCATTTATTTCTTAATTTGGAAGCAAGTAAGAAACTAATAAAAGGGGTGTATAAAGGAATACCTGATAAAATTATGCACATGATCTAGATGATAATGGGAAATCCTCTTTGGCTTGGAAGGAATAACCTATAGATAAGACATACACTAAAAAAGGGGTTTTTTTAGCTAGATAGTTGAGTGGACTACCTAACGTGAGCTAGATCTAAGAAGCGTATGCTTTTTAGGAGGCTATCAATCCACTATTTTTAATAATTAAGTTGATGTATATGGAAATAAAGAATATTTGAATTCAATAACATGAAAGTAAATGCATGCAAGAAGAAGAAAGTAAAAAACTTATTTAAATAACATGACTAAATATAGAAAAAGTGGTCAATACTCATGCTAAGATAGTTGGGTTCAAGTCTAGAAAATTAGGGAAGGCATTGTGAATAGGTAAGAACACAAAAATTAGGGTTTGGTTGAGGTAGAGGGACTAAAAATAACTTTATATTATTTTTTTCCACAGTGGCAATCAGTAGTTGGGTGAACCATCTATGGTTATTCTGACCATCAATGATTGGGTAACCATCGATGGTTGAGGTGACCCCTGATAGTTGGGCTAATCATAGATAGTTTCTTATATGTTTTTGGAAATGATCAAAAAGGTAATTGAAAATTAGGTAAATGGTCAGGTGAGGATTTGAGTATGGATATGGTCAGAAGTGGGAAGTTGGGAGATAAGTCTTATTAGGTCAAGAGGGTTAAAAATGAAATCAAAACAAAGAAACTAGTACAAAGTTACCTGCAAGTTGCTAGATTGTTAATGGTGGAACTTAGAGCATTTTAGCTAGAGTGACAGTATATGGGCCTCAAGAGTAGCTTAGATAGAGGTTCAAATATTCATTACTACTACTTGATTACTAAAGGAAGGATATATACCTATATGCAAGAAGATTTGATAATTTGGACATGGATTTATGGATCCTTTTCACTTCCTACTTCTCTGATTTTATAGGATGAGGTTGTTAATTGGGTATGAGGAAGTTGATAATTAGATAAGAGGATAAAGTTCCCATTTATGATGTTTTAAAGCTTATTAGAATCATAGAATGGAAATTACTAAATTAATCCATGTTTATCTCGTACATAGCTAGAATTAGCTTTTAAAGCAGGCTGAGGACCTAACCATCAATGGTCAGGCTAATTGTCAATGGTTAAGCTAACCATTGGTGGTCAAAGAGCTAGAGGAAAATGGGTGAAATTAAATTAAAAGGAGGTGGATTAAAACTTTTAATTAAAAGTGTTAGGTTATGTGTTTAATAGGTTTATGTTAGTAAACAAGTTTAGTTAACTAGGTGGTCAACTAGACTCGAGGTCAGATGAAGGTCAAGGTGCTTCGACATCTAAAACTATCATGTGAAATTTTTGAGTGTCTATATTTTTCCCCTTTTTATTATGTGGATTTGATTTAATAAGCGATAAAATAAAAATGAAGAAATTACTGGTCATGGTCTAATTTCCCTGAGTATGGGAGGTGTTCCCCCTCAAACTAGGAGTTGATGAAGTCAAAATAAAATTAGGTTAGGGTTTGATAAATGATAAATGGTGAGTCACGAGGTGAGTGACATAAAATGGTTGGGTATTTAAAATGCAAACATGCACACAAAATGTGACTAGGTATGATAGTCAAGATCATACAAAGACTAAAGTTGCTAATGTTTGTAAAGATAAGGTTATTTTTAAAGGGACTTATGACAAGGGTAATTGGTTGACATCATTAGGAATAATTGATCAGGTCATGCCTATCAAGTTAGTTAGATAGGGTTTGTGTTGATCATAGGTATGTGAGGTAGGAAGTGCTTCCTTGAAAAAGAAAAATGGTTGGTTCACATATGAGGTGGTGTAAAGTGCAAAAGTTAAACATGGTAATTTTAGTTAGTGTGGTCAAAATGACCAATGCAAGGTCATCACAAAACATGTAAATAGTTTGGGTTAAAATGGCCAATATCAAGGTAGACATGATCAAATAGTTTGGTTAAAGAAGGGTAATCTCAAAATTCTCAAGTTGTGGTGTGGTGAGATTAGGAGATATCTCAATGTCTAACATCAAGGTTAGGTACCAAAAAAGGCAAAAAGGTAAAAACCCTAACCGTCAACAGTTAGGGGTTCATAGGGTTGACTGTCGACGATCACCTAGACCATTGATGGTTAGGTAAAACCCTAAAAATATGATTTAAAAAAAAGTAAAAATGTAAAATCATTTTTATAGTTTGACATTTGTGAGTTACTCTTTGTTGATTGTGTATTTTTTGGCATTTTGTGTTGAGTTGCCTGATTGTGCTAAGGTGGAGTGTTGTGAGTGGTTGATAGTGTGTGTTCAATGAGATTGAGTGTTAACTATATGGAGGGTGAATGAGGGCATGGTCGAGTAGGGGGGCAAGGGTTCTGACTATGTAAGTGATCATGGAATGAGGTAGTCATAATTTTAAAATTGATAGGTAGTGGAGGGAAATTGTTTTAAAGTTGTATTGAGTAGATTTAATCAAGTTTAATAGGGATGTTGAATTGGTTTGGGTAGGTTTTTAGGGTTTTTAGCCATAAATGAGGAATTTGTTGAATTTGGTCAATTTAGTAGGGGAAATTGAGAAGGGAAGGGTGTATTAGGGGTAATGGGGAAGGGAAGAATGTTAGGTAGGTTAAATTTAGAATTAAGGTGGGTTATTAAGGTTTTGTAGGGGTTTAAGGTGTTTAAGGGTTGTACGACTAGCAGTCACACATAGTGACCATCAGTAGTTCAACCTAACCATTGATGGTTGATCATAGGGGTAAAAGGATCTGAAGGGATCATCAATTGTTCAATGAACCATTAGTGGTTGAAGGGTTGGGGAAGCAGGTGGGAAAAAAATTAAAATTTTGTAAGGTTTAGAAAGTGTGGAAAGGTGTAAAATGGTTAAATTTTGTGAAAGGTGTAAAATGGTCAAATTTAGTGTAAAAAAATTTGAAAGTAATTTGATATTTATGTGGGGAGTCAAGTATGCATAAGGTTAGGGAGTAAAGTGGTAGTGGAAGTTATGTGAAATAGGGTAATAGGTTGTGATAAAATTATGGATATGTTGATAAAAATAGAGGTTTGGTTGATTGATAGAGGTAATATGGTATATGTGATGGGTTAGATGTTTGAAATATGGTATATGTAATATGGTAGTAGGTATATGCATACTAAGTTTTCTAATATGGTATATGTGATGGGTTCTATTTCTAGGTGTATGAGCATATACGAGTTTTGAGACCTATGGGTATACCATGGGATGGTCATGCTCTGATAGAATATAGAGTGGGTTTCATGAGATGGAGAGGAAATTATGTGTTGACAAGGGTAGGTGGCGATGCCAAGGACATAGACTGGTTTAGGGATGATTTGGAGGGTTTGGTGGTGGGTGAAATAGTGTGGAGGTTGTATGTGAGCTAGCTGAGATGGGCAAGGCATATCTAACACACATTATCATTATAGAGTTAGTGCTAGAATATTGTGAGACAAGATGGTGAGACTAAGATTACTAGATTTCCCAAGATATAGGAGGGAGGATGTAGATCTCTTACTCTCAGAGCCCTAGCCACATGATGTTATTTTAGACCATGGGGAGCTATTGATGAGAGATGTGATAGATGATGTAGGTATTATAGATGATTATGTAGCATGGTACTAGGCCTGATATGTAGTGGTTGATTTTGGATGGGGTAATGGGGGTTAACATCCCATGGATGTGGATCCCATTAGGGTACTGACATAAGATAAATAGGTGGTAATAGTACTGGTAGAAACATAGTCCTAGATTACTAGGTTACAAGGATAGGTGGCCACTTTATAGGGCTAGGTTATCATTTTATAGGGTCAAATGGTGATGTTGACTAGAGAGAAACATCAATCAAGGATCTCTCTTGGGTTAGTGACCTAGGAGAGATTCACTGAGGCAAAGGGTAGGAGTAGTGGTTGCACTAGCAAGGGCACCAATAGGGGGATCAAATACAATTTCTATGACATGGTATTTAGCCACCATCAAGGAGTTGAGATATTATGAGGTGATAGTGTTGGCATAGTTGCCATTAGAGATGAGGTATGGAGAGTATAGTGCTATCTTGGTAGGTGGTCCGTCTATAGCTATACCAAGATAGTGGGTTGCTACAATGGGGTAGGTAGGGAGAGTAAGGGGACCACCACCAAATGGTAGTGCAGGTATAGGTGTAGGTGGTAATGGTGCCCCAAGGTCCTAATAGATATATATGGTTTTCATTTTGATATTGGCTTGCATGTCGATGATGTGATATGTATATATGAGAGAGAGAAATTTATACATGATTTTTATTTTATGGAGATGATGTATACTCATTGACATGTACTACTATTATTATGTTGTATATGATGATTATGTTGTATGATGTTCATAATAATATAGATGATGATTATGTTCATGATGTGGTTATGGTTATGGATTATGGATGACATGTTTGATGCTTATGAAATTTATGGTTCATAAGGATATTCATGATGCATGTTTATGATGAATTGATAGGTTGCTCATGCCCCATGCTCCATGAGATTATATGTGGACTCATAGTTTCTAAGCATGCGATGTTGAGGATCATGGATTATTTTATTATGTTATATGATGATGTGATGTTGATGATAATGGATGATTTTATTATGTTATATGATGATGTGATGATTGTGATGAGATGTTTGATCTTATGATGAATATTTTAGGTTTATACATTGTGGATGATGTGTTAGTGCATGGATATGTTTGTGTACATGTGATTCATGATTTTGTGTATGGTTTGTTTGATGATGTTTGCTTATATGATGATGTGGTTCATGGAAAGGATTTGGATATGTGATAGGTGATTTGGTCATGTTTTTTGGAATGAGATGTGTGGATGTTTTGAATTATTATTATGTTTATGGGAATCAACAATATGACATTGTCTATGATGTTTAGTGATATGATTTAGTTTATGTTATTTAGGTTATGATAAATGATTATTGTTCTGATGATAATGATGTGATGATGGGATTGTTGATGTTTTATGATTTTTATATTTTGTACATGGATAAGATGTAGTTGATGGGCATGGTTCATAATGGCATGATGTATATGGATTATTACATTGATGAGAATGATGTTTTGAATGTTTTGATATGATATGTGATATGGAGATATGATGAAAGCACATAAAGTAGGTTTAGATAACATAATCAATGTAGACAAGATAAGAAATCATGAGACAAATGTCCACATGAACTAATGATTAGAGAGGAAGAAAAATACATGAGGTGTTAATTGTTAAGGTCCTAAAAAAACTTAACATGGATGGTCTTAATGAAAAATAAGACATTTAAATGCTTCGCATGAGCATCATTTGATTGGAAAAGAAAGTATCATGAGCACTTTGTGTCAAGTAAGCTCATAGTCCCTTGATGTTAGAGAGGGTATGAAGGGAAAGTAGGTGATAGGTATATGGTTGAATAGGAAATGGATAATATGGTAACATGAGGTGGGTTAGATTGCCCCTTCTATAGGTGACCAAAGAAACATAATAGATAAGTTCATGACTTAATATAATGTGCAGATTGATCGATGTAAGAAGTCTAATAATGCCATATGTAAAATCCAATTTTGGTTCACTTGCTTTGATTTTGACATAGGGTTATTTGTTGCTTTTGTTGTTTTAATAGGGTGGTGAAGCTAATCAATGCAATAAGATTCAAATGTTTTTGTTGACAAACTTAACTTAGCCATCCTTCAAAGGAATGATCTAAAGTTATATTTTTAGATTTGTCCTTCAAGGGAGCAATCTATCTTTAAGTAATTTAATTGTTGGGTATTTGTCCTTCAAGGGAGCAGTCTGTTATGCTAGAGATATAGACCCAAGTGATATTTTGTATTCTAATTTGATTTTGAATGCTAGTTTTAGACATGGATAAGTATATTTAGGCTTATAGGTCTACTTGATGAAGGTAAGACTTTTAACATGAAAGGTTAATGATATATGAGGGAAAGTGGTTTGAGAGATAATTGATCATGGGATTCCATCTGATTAGAGATGAAAAGTATCCATGAGAACCATGCCATGGGTAGAGCCATGCTATCCATGTTTAGGATCAACCTATAAATATGATAAATAATCACATGGTCCTATACTATAATCAATTATCCCCAAGAGAAATAGGGATAGGTAGGTGAAGGTGAAAATTTTGTAAATCAAGGAACAAGCTTAAGCTAGACATAAAGGTGACTTTGATCCTTGTTTTAACAATAGAAAGGATGTAGATGTGAAGTATTGAGAGGCTTAAGTTATGGTTTTCCTTCAAGAAAATACAAATGATAAACTCTTGATCCATACATATAGGTTATGATGTAAGGTCCAAGCCAATTGAAAGAACACTTGCCTTTTTTGCTTTTCTTCATATTAGTTACATGTTGGTTTTCCTTAAGGATGAGGTATTTGACATTGAATTCTTTCTCTTTCAAGTGTTTTTTATATGTGTGCTTTATTAGTTATTGATAGACATGAAGATGATTAAGTGCTACGACGTGATGTTCATCAAGTAGTTCAAGATGTTTGAGACTTTCCTAATGATAATCGATCTCAAAAAGGATCTTTTGAAAAGATATGTGAAGAGAAGGAATATGGAATTCAAGAGGAAAGATTTCATTGACTCTAAATATGAGAGAGAAAGGGGTAGCACCCATATAGGTTCAAATTCTATCACTATATGCCCATAAAGTGAAAGGGATGTGTAAGTGGCAATCTTGACCTGAAGTACTTTGGTTAACATTTTGATGAGGGTTTTGTTAGACGATTCCACCTATCCATTTTATTGTGTATGATAGGGTGAGGAAAATCTTAACTTGATTATAAAATTATTACAAAGACCTTGGACTTTCTTGTTTTTAAAATATTTTCCATTATCAGTGATGATCTTATGGGGAACGTTGAAGCAGTAGATGATATGGTGATTGATGAAATCAATAATATTTTTGTATTTAGTTGAGATAATAGAGATGAATTACACCAACTTGGTGAAATATTTAGTAGTGGTAATGATGGATTGGTGTCATTATGAAGAATGAATATTGGTTTCTCCAATAAGATTGAGACCCCATTGTGAGAAAGGCCAATAGTCTTTGGATATTTGAAGGCCATGGGCAGGTGCATGATGTAAATTAGCATTTTTTTGACCTTTGATGCACTTATTTACATAATAAAAATAATATTTATTTAGGGTGAGCCAATATTAACCAAGGAAAAGGATACATTTAGTGACATCTAGGCCACTAAAGTGTCCCCCATAGATTTCCTCATGCATTTCCTTGATATCCTAAGAAGCTTCATGACTACCCAAAAAATAGAGGAGTATATCAAAGCCACATTTTTAAATGATTCCCTATAGTATGGTGTAATGATATGTACTCTAAAAAAAGGCTCTAGGCATTCCTCTAAATGTTGGGAGGAATAATGCCAAGGTTAAGGTAGTTAAAATTTCGGTCATACCAAATGTCCGAAGGAGATGCTTCCACACTACAAATGGTGGGAAGGTTAGAAATACTATATGAGGGTATGATAAAATGATGGATGGTGACAAATATTTTAGATTTGGTAGGCTAAGATGGGATTTGGGAAGCAAGGGAAGTCATTGTATCCATGAATTTATTGGTAAATCAAGGAACTGACTGGATAAAGTAATGATCAAATGATGTTAAGAGTATGTCTATGAGTTGTTTATACTTTAGTAAGACATATTTTTTAAATTTTTAGGATCCATTGACCTGATTAATGACCAATTGGGAGTTTCCAAAGACATTGATGGTTTTAACTCCCAAGGCTAGGGCAGTTTGGAGACATATGACTAGGGCTTTATACTTAGCCATGTTCTTGGTGCATTCAAATTCAAGTTTAAAGGAAAGGGGAAAAGGTTCACCATTAAGGGGAATGAGAATAAATATAACACACCCACCTTGTTGGCATTTGGAATCATCAAAAAACATGGTCATTTGGTAGGTGGGTTCCCCTTGAAAAAGAGTTGTGATGGACTTGTTTGGAAATGCTAGTGGAAATGGTTGATTTTCTAGTATAGGATATTCAACCAATTGGTCGGTGATAACTTGCCTTTTAATGGAATTTTATTGAAGGATCTCAAGATCAAACTCAATTATAAGCATAAGCTACATAGCCATACATTAGTTTTGGTATGGTTTAGAGTTCATATACTTGAGTGGGTTGGTGTTTGTGATGGCATAGGTTTTATGATTAAGAAGGTAGTGATGGAGTTTGGAGGCTACAAAGACTAATGCAAAGTAAAGTTTCTTAGGATGAGTATGTCGAGTCTCTTATTCTATAAGGGTATGGCTAATGTAGTAGATACCTTACTCTTTGTTCTATTCATCACAATGAGTGAGCATTTCCCCTAAGGAATGGTCTGTGGTGGATATATAAAGGTAGAAGGGTTGGTCTTCCCTAGGAGGTATGAGGATAGCTAGAGAGAGAAGGTACTCCTTGAATAATCAAAGGTTTGTTGATAGTCCTTGGTTTATTTAAAAGAGGTGTCTTTCTTGAGGAGATGGTGAAAGGATTGACATCTATCTAATAACTGAGAGATGAAGTGACGAATTGATTGAAGCTTCCCCTATAGGCAATAGAGTTGCTTAAGGTTAGTAGGAGGAGACATCTCCAAGATCGATCTATCTTTGGTGGGGTTTTTTTCAATTCCTCAAAGAGAGATGATGAAGCTAAGAAGCTTTCCAGATAAGACCCCAAAAATGCATTTCTTAGGGTTGAGCTTGACATGATAATGGATTAGTTTGTTGAAGATGATTTCAAGAACATCTATTCTTTAAAATGTTTGGATTTCCCAAGGAGATCATCCTCATAGTCCTCTACAATATTATGAATGAGATCATGAAAGATGTAGGTGATGGCACACTGATAGATTTCTCTAGCATTCTTCAAACCAAAAGGCATGAACCTGTAATAAAAGGTTCCCCATGGGGTGATAAAGGAAGTTTTATGTTGATCTTTGGGGGAAATAAAGATCTGATTATACCTCAAGAAACCATCCATGAGAGATAAAATTTCATGTCTATCTAGAAGATCAATAAGTTGGCCAATGTTTGTCAAAGGAAAGTCATCCTTTGGGAAAGTGAGGTTAAGGTCATGAAAGTTGATGTAGAGGTGAATTCCCCCTATGGGCCTGGTGATGGGAATGGAGTTAGAAACCCATTGTGGATGGTCTATGGGCTGAATGAAGTTGATGGATAAGAGATGTTGAAGTTCTTCTTTGACTAAAAGGGTGATATGAGGATCCATCCTATGAAGCTTTTACCTAACTAGCTTTGCCTCAAGATGGGTGATAATGTTGTGGAATATAATAAAAGGCTTGATTATAAGCATATCCTGATAGGACCAAGCAAACATTATACTACTTTTATGAAGGAAATAATGGTAATCTTGTTGCTCCATAAAATTTAAGGATTGGCTAATCTTGATGATACAGGGGTTATCCTGAGTACCCAAGTTGACATCGATAGTGAATTCATTCAACATGGTTTGGTTCTCATGAGGGAGGGATTTATGGATAGAATAATCCGCCATAGTGAGGTAGGTGAGAATGGAATCATCATATTGATGTTAGATGGTGTTGATGGTAGGAGAATATCTTTCTATCATTTTAAAATGGATGAGAGGAAGGGTTTTAGTTTAGCCATCCTTTTGATAGGTTAAGGGGACCAAACTAATGGTATTGATAAAAAAAATTAGATGGGATGATATCAAAGTCTTCAAACTTTGAGGGAGATGGGGTTGGTGAGGATGGAACATCCTCATAGATAGTGGTGATGGGTTTTGGTGAGGTGGGTTCTTTTGGTGGTATAAACCTAAGGCTGAATAACTCATGAGGGTTTTGAGTTTTGATTATGGGTAACTTATGAGGTCCTTATTCATAAAATCTAAGGCCAAACCCCTTCCAGGCATACCTATAAAGGTAAACTTTGGCAAAGGATGGTTTGTTAGGATAAGAGAAGTCAGAGGTCAATGGTCAGATGGATGAGGTAGTGGTGGGAGTGACAAGTGGTTAATCAAGTCCCCCATAGATGAAATTTGTTTGATTTTTGGGGAGCTCAAAAGGGATTATGGTTCTAATGTTGGTATCATAGTAAGGGTCATGTTTGAGCTTCATATACTCTTACAGAGTAGGGAAATCATCCAAGGCTAAAATATGATATTCCCCAAGTGAGAGACATTAGAATGTGGGTTCCAAGGGGTCCTCTATGAGAATATGAGAAGAAAGAATAGATGAGTTATTGGAAGCTTCATAAATGGTATGGGTGGGAGTGTTATGGGTTTTGGTTTGTGGTGAGGTAGTGTTGTTAGTAGTTGATGGTGAGGTGGATGATGAAGGAAGAAGAAATTCATTAGGTTGATATGTCATATTACAAGAGGTAAAAGGACTAGGGTCAACTTTGATGGTAATAACTTGACCTTCATGTTCAAATTTAACACATCGATGTAAGGTAGAAGGGACACAACTCATGTCACAGATCCAAGGGCATCCAAGTAAAATAGTGTATTAGAACTTTCCCTCTATAACGTAAAATAGTTTGAGAATGGTATGAGGTCCCAAGTGGATATGGAGGAAAATTGTCCCCAAGGTAGTGGCCATGGTATCATTAAAGGAGTGAAGTATTGTTATGCTTTCTAACATGATGTTCTTGGGTAGTTAAAGTTGGTCATAAGCATGAGAGGAGATAATGTTGATGCTAGCTCCTCCATAAATCATCACCCTCTTGATGAGGGTTTGATTGATGTATATAGTGATGAAGAGGGGAGGATTAAGATACTTAGTATAAACAAGAGGTATTTCAAAATATTGAAATGTGATGAAGGCAAAAACTTGGAGGGCTCTAACAAAGGATATAAGAGGTTGAGGGTCATTTGGTTGAACCTCTATAGATTACAGATCCTTTATTATTATCTGATGATGGTCAGGTGAGGTTTTGATTAGTTCATAAAGGCTCATTTTCACCAGTGCCTCATGAATTTATTTCAACATGATACGCTAGATGGAGTCAAAAGGGTTGGAAGGAGAGGCTCCCAAGATGGATACTTTGGGTTTTAGTGGTGGCATAGGTGAAGGTGTAAGTTTTTGGGTTTTGTTATAATGTTGAGGGGTTGAAAGGTATGTCCAAGGAATGGAGACTTTAGCTTTTCCCTTGTCTTTATGTTAGGCCCAAGATCGGGTAACCATATAAATGGTGTGGATGGGGGGATATGCCAAGTTTGATTATTGTTTTAGTTCATCCTCCTCACTCTTGGGTGAGAGTGGGGGATTAGGTAAATGTTGGATAAGTTGATTTTATGGTTGGATTGGTAATGGGGGTAAGAGAGTTTCATATAATAACATATCATCCTCATCATATAAGCTATGAACAAATGCTTAGAGAGATTTGTATTTCTTTATGCCATGTCTCAATACCCTATGGTATGATACATCAAGTTATCATTAAACTAGGAGGGTTTGGTATTGGAAGGGTAGAATGGTTTGATAGGTGGTAAGATAATGAATAAGTTACAACAACTTTTATAGGATAGTTGAGTAAGATTCATTCAAAGGTGTTGGAGGTGATGGGTTTATATTTTTAGGGATGGGAGCCTTCTTAGAATTAGTTTTATTAGAATTTATAGGTGGTGGAGTGGTTTAGTTGGTGGTTTAGATTGATTAGTTATGGTTGGCTTCAAGGTAAATAATTTGAGAGTGGAAGATTTGGATGATGAGGGGTTGGATATAGGTGGGAATGTAGAGGTGGATAGATTAGTTAAGAATGATGGAGAACTAAATGGTTTAATGGGTGTAGACATAGGTAGAGAAAAGGGCAATGGTTTACTAGAGGAAGAATAGGTAGTCAGGATGGTAAAATGATGGGCTCTAGTAGGAGGTGGTATGGGTCTATCTTGAGGTAGAGGTTTGGGTAACTCTACCTCATTAATTGGTTTACCTGGAGGCTTATTTGGTGGACTAGATGGTGTTAAATACAACTTCAAACAAGGTTGAGTATGGCTAGGTGTGGGAAAAATTCCTAGATTCTTGATAGATTTGGTAAGAGAGGCATGATGTGATATAGCAATGTTAAATGGAGGTAGTTGGGATGGTTCACCTATGGTCTTGGAGGAAGAGGTGTTTGATGAAGAGGTAATAATGGGTTTAAGGGTGGATTCAAGGGAGGTTGATGATTCAAATTTTTTTTGGTAAAGAAGTCCAAGATAATGCCAAAAGGTGGCTATATCAAAGTTGGGTTGAGAAGTGAACTCTAAACATTGGACTAGTCTAGAAAGGGGCTTATAGATGGGCTTGGTTTTTTGGTCATTAGTTTTAAAGATTAATCCCCTAGGTGGAGAAGACGGAATGGTTCCTTCATCATTTTTTTTTATGGAGAGTTCTAAAAATTTTGGTTGGGTCTATGAGGTAATCTCCTCTTTTGAGATGGTTTCCAAAGGGAGAATGGATGTTTCCATGATAGCGGAGGTAGGTGTGGTGTCCTCAAGTGAAGGAACATACATGGTTTATTCCTTTATTTGGGTGTCCAAAGGAATAGAGGGTATGTCTATCACTTCAATGGGTGGAGTGGAGGAAGAAGAAATGGTTAAAGCAAAGGTTGTCTCCTTTGGTATTTCTATTAAAGGAGAGGTTGATAAAGCTAAGGTCTCGTCAAGTGAAGAGAGGGGTGGTTGATTCCTTCATTTGGGTTTCCAAAGGAATAGAAGGTGAGTCGAAAACTTTTTTGAGTGAAATATAAGAAGTATTGGTTATGGTATCCTCAATAATGGGCTCACAAATAATAACATTGATGATATGTGCCTCATGAGAGTGAGATGATTCTAGTTTGTTGTCATGGTGATGGGTAGAAGGATCATGATTAGGAAAAGGTTTATATAACATGTTGAGGGAATACTAAGAAGGTGCATTGGGATTATCAAATACAAGTTTTCCACTATATATTAAGCTTTAGACAAGACCATTGAAGGTATTTCACCTACTAATGTCATGTATTATAACTTGGTGGAAGGCACAAAGGTCATTCTCATTGTACCAACCAAGAACATGGTGAGAAGAATCAAATTGTTGGGGTGGTTTGATAGGTGGAAGTTGGATGAGGATATCTTTGAGAATTTTTTCAAAAACTAAAGCATAAGACTCCCCTATGGGGGTATACTATTTTGGAGGATCTTGGTTTTGGTTTTGGTTTTGTTGGTAGGAAGGGTTGGCATAATTGGTTTGATGACGTTGGTTGATAGTTGGTGGTGGAGCAGTTTTTAGGATAACTAAGTTTTTGGATGCTTTTGTCTTGGTATTGGGATGGTTGGATTGGTTAGTGGTTTTGGTATAAGGAGGGTCATTAGATTTAAATTAGGATTCTTGTTTTACAATTTCAATTTCCCTTCATCAATGGCTCAGTTTTCAAGTTTATGTGCCATAGTGAATGCCTCATCAAAAGTTCTAAAAGTTTAAACTTGAAGAGTGGGTGTAATATGTTTGGCACATCCTTGAGAGAAGACTTCAATCATCTCAGGTTAGGGTAAGGAGAAAAAAAATTGGTTGATGAGACCTCTCTATCTGGCTACAAAATTAGTAATTGATTCATCATCAAATTGCCTAATAGAATAGAGGTTGTTAATAGAAATATTTTTAGGTATATTTACTAAGAAGTTATATAAAATGATGTGGGATAGTTGGGAGAATGAAAATATGAAGTGCTTGGTGAGAGCACTATACCAATCAAGGTTGTCTCCTGATAAAGACATGGAGAAGGTATGAAGGAGGAGAGCATCGTCATATGTAATCAAATAATAAGAATGGTGAAATTCTCTCAAATGTTGTTAGGGGTTCTCTCTGCCTTGGAATTTGGAAAACTTGGGTAATTCCCATTAAGGAAGATAAGAATGGATAGGAATGGATGGATGGGTTCATTATAGATTTGATCATAGGATAAAAGGTTATAAGACCTCAAGATATATGACTCGAAGTTAGTCATTTTATCCATTAACATCTTGACCAAATTTGTTTAAGGTTGGGAAGCTGCATATTTAAGTGGAAAATTTTGTTGAGGTTTTGTGGCATCAATGTATGGATAAGCAATAGAAGGTGCTGAAGAAGCCACATATTGATAAGTGGTCATAAGAAGTTGGGATGGTGCCATATAAGGGTTGAATGGCACAAATGGTTGGGTGGAAGGTGATATGTATCTTTGTGGGTTAGAAACATATGGGTAAGATGTCATGGGTACATATTTGGGGGTTGATATGAGTTGGTTTAGTGTGTTGGTGGATGGTGGTATGGATCTAGATTGGGTTGGAGGTATGAAAGTGCTAGTTGATTGTTGGTGGGTGGTAACTCTAGTGTTAATAGGTGGAAGTGTTTGAGGTATGGAAAGTACCAAACTCTAAAGTAGGGTAGAAATTGGTGGGTTGGTTGAACTAAGGGTAATGGTAGAAATATGGGTAAAAGATACTCCCATAGTAAAATGAGTATAGGTAACGAGAGGTAAAGTTTATCCAATATTGGATGTATTTATTGGGGTAGTAGGTATTTTATTTTTGGTTGGTATGTTGGATGGAGTTTAGGGAGTGGTATTAGATGGGATATTGGAAGAAGAAGAGACTTGAGTGATCATGGGTTGTGTTGAGGTGGCACCCACTAGAAGATGGGGAGGCATACCATAAGGAGGATCCATATAAGGAACTGAAGTAAGAGAGGTATGGTTAGATAGTGTGTTAAGGTAATGCTAAAGAGCTATGGGGTTATTATTGAGGAAGGTAGTAAAATCTGCATCACCCTCAACAACAATTTAAAACCTAGTAGGAGGGGGAGAAAAATGAGGGGAACCCTCAACATTAGAAGTATACTCCATGGAGGATGAAGGTGTTTGTTGGTTAGTTTGATTCCTCATCTATTGTCTACTAAAGATCATGAGAGGAAATACGAGATAAAATGATGAAACTCACACCTCAAACAAAGAAAAAGTAAAAGAAAAGAACTCAAGGCAATTCGAACATACACTACAAGTGCATTTAAGCTTAGGGTATTTTTTAGATCACTTTTGGCTTATGCCTTAGAAAATGTGAAGAGAAATTTTGGTTTTTAGATCAAGCACAAAATAGGAAATCTAAGGTTGGTTTTAGGTTGTGTTTAGGTGCTCAAGAGAGAAAATCTATATTGATATTTAGTATGTGGTTTGATATTGAGGCCTACCCCCTCACTTCACACACCACAACGATAAGGGTATTGGGTTCTTAGCTAAGATATACTAAATTTTAGAGTTTATATTCATCCAAAGAGTTGATTTAGTTTTAAAGACCTCCAAGTAGGATTGTCGGGAAAGAGTAAGGTTTATCGTTAGGTGATGAAATTCTAGTCAGGCTTTGTCTCAAGTTTGTTTTGATGTGTTGAATGTTTATGTGGTTTGGAAAAGGTGTGTGATACAAGAGTGAAATCTATGATTATTTACTTTGATTTTAAGTTACTATATGAACTAAGATAAAAAACACAATAAATGTATGCAAAAGGTTTATTTTAAGCCCAAAAGAAAACTTGGATTTCATTTGATGATCATATAATAAAGGAAGAAAAAGGGATGATAGGGTCCCATCAGGCATACCAAAATGTTTCTCTTAATTTTCACTCATTTCTTAATTTGGAAGCAAGTAAGAAACTAGTAAAAGGGGTGTGTAAAGGAATACCTGGTAAAAGTACATGCATGATCTATGTGATGATGAGAAATCCTCTTTGGCTTGGAAGGAATAACCTATAGATAATATAGACACTAAAAAAAGGGTTTATTAGATATATATTTGAGTGTAATTCCTAGCGTGAGCTAGATCCAAAAAGCATATACTTGCTAGGAGGTTGACAATTCATTATTTTTAATAATTAAGTTGATGTAGATGAAAAGAAAGAATACTTGCATTCAATAACATGAAATTAAATGCATGAAATAATAATAAAGTAAAATAATTGTCTAAAAAACATGTCTAAATTTAGCAAAATCACATCAATTCTCATGCTAAGATAGTTGGGGTGAGGTCCAAAAAATTAAGGAAGGCATTGTGAATAGGCAAGAACACAAAAATTAGGGTTTGGTTGAGGTAGAGGGACTGGAAATAACTTTATAATATTTTTTACCATAATGACCATCAATGGTTGGGTAAACCATCATCATTTGGCCTGATCATCGATGTTTGGGTAACTATCAATGGTTGAGGTGACTGCCAATGGTTGGCCTAACCATTAATGATTGCCTATGTGTTTTTGGAAATGATCAAAAAGGGAATTATATATGAGATAAATGATCAATTAGGGATTTGAATATGGGTCTTGTCAAAAGTGAGAAGCTGGGAAATAAGTCTAATCAGGTCAGGAGGGTTAGAAATGAAATCAAAATAAAGAAACAAGTACAAAGTTACCTGTAACTTGTTAGATTACTAATGGTGGAAGTCCAGAGTAATTTAGCTAGAGTGACAGTACTTTGGACTCAATAAAAACTTAAATAGAGTTATGGATCTTTGTTGTTTCTATTTGATTGCTAAAGGAAGGTTGGATACCTAAATGTAAAAATATTTGATAGATTAGATGTGAATTTGTGGATCCTTTTCACTTCCTACTTCTTTCCTTTTATAAGATGAGTTTGCTAATTTGGTAGGAGAAAGTTTATAATTAGATAGGAGGATAAATTTTTCATTTATAATGCTTTAAATCTCATTAGCATCATAAAAGGGAATTTGCTAAATTATGCCATGCTTATCTCATACACAACTAGAATTGGCTTTAAAGCAGGCTAAAGACCTGACCATCAGAAGTTGAAGACCTAGAGGAAAATGGGTGAAATTAATTTAAAAATAAGTGGATTAAAAGGTTTAGTTAAAGGTGTTAGGCTAGGGTTTTAATAGGTTTAAGTTAGTAAATAAGTTTAATTAACTAGGTGGTTAACTAGACTCAAGGTTAGATGAGGGTCAAGGCACTTCAGCATCTAAAACTATCAAGTGCATTTTTTGAGTGTATACATTTATGATGGTTACCAACCCAAAGATATGTGGAAAACTAGTTGGACCAAAAAAACATTAAATTCATAAAGAGATAGGGATAAATAATTGGGTTTACTCTAAGAGATATTATATAAGAACACCTCTATAATGAAATTTATGAGATTTTTTGGTGTGAATTATTGAGCCTACTAGTTGATTAGTTGGATTGATTTGAATATCATTGTTTCTAGCCATGATAAAGTGACATCATTGCATGGACTGAGGGAAAGATAGAACAATTTTATAATTTGGAGACAAATTGGACTCTTGTGATTGATCATTAGATAGCTACCACTATTAAAGGATATATCAATGAGTTCATAGTGTAAGGATACTTATCCTTTGACATAGTGAAAGACCCATTTTTGAGAGAAATCAAAGGAATTTTTTAGTGACTCCAAACATTGATTAAAATATTAGATATAAAAAAATCAATGGTGCCCACTACTGTTAATATGGATTAATCATTCTTGACATATGGGGATGTGTGAGAGATACGGGAGAATAAATCAAATATGAAAAGATAGAGCTTGAACCTGAGTCTAACATGAAGAATCCAGAGGAAAAGGATTTTTAAAAGACTCTAAATTTAGAAAGAGAGTTGTGATAATAGAGGAGATGGAATAAAAAAAGTTTATTTAAGGAAACTGTGGATAGGAGGATTAGTAGTAGCATTGATGATTTGGATGAAAGGAGATGATAAGGAGAAGGGTGTGGTGAAGATAAATAAAGAGAGGATCCTATGCCAAGTAGAGATAGAGAATGAGGAAGTGATGGGGATTTAGCATGGATGAAATAAGAAGGTAGTAGTATAGAAGTAGAATAGATGAGTAAAATTTCACACTTTTTAAAAAGGCTATCCCAAAAAGAAAATCAAGAATTACCTTATAGTCATAGGCATATTATAGGTTTAAGTTTAGAGAGATACATCTTTGGAGGTAAGGATTATTTTCAAGAAAGCACACATCCCCAAGTCAATATTTTTCAAAATCATAGTAATTAAATTAAAAATTTAGATGATGAAACTTGGCAAGGACTAATTATAGAAGTTCATATGAAAACCCTAGAAGTACAAAAGGCTACATATCATGAAGTTGCACAAAATTTCTCAGATCGATAGAACAACATAACAATAATGATTTCTATAGAGATAGATCCTCTATTCCTTTTGAAAGCTAAGGATTTAATTACATAATTTCAAATATTAGAAGAAGAAGAAGAATAAGAAGGAAATGATGGAGATATATCTACAACTACCACATCCACAGAACCAAAAGAGACATCATAACCATCACCAGATCAAGAGCCACCTCAAATTACCCAGAAGTCTTCAAAACTACAACCATCACTGATGTTGATTATAACTAAATCAACTATAATACCTATTAGAAACCCCACTATCGAGGCTAAATTAGATTATTTTATACACTTGGATCCCTATGATGGGTTTGTGAACCCTAAACGATACTTACTTACCTGTGACATGAAATGGTAGGTAAAAGCAATCATCAACGATAATATAAAGAAGTTTAAATTGATCAATGCTTTGAGTGGATGTGCACTGGATTTGATCTTCATGAAAAATATATCTAGAGAATCCCTAGATGATGTTAAGAAATGGATCATTGTATATTTTTAGGTTAATAAGCATTTAATACAAATAATTTAGGATTTGAAGGAAATCTGATAAGGACCCCAAGAGATCATTGGTGACTATGGTCACATATTTTCCAATGTCATGAACAAAGTAAAATTTGTTTTGAAATATAAATATAAATTTTCTTGGCTTGTATAGGTATTAATACCAAGGATCAAATTTTACATAGCCCAAACTAATTTTTGAGATAAAATAGATGCAAGAGCCATTGTGATTCAAGTGGAGTAGATTGAAGAGTATAGGTATGCAGTTGCACCATCGTCTAAGGTATAAAGTACCTTACATACTATCTTAAGAAGATTGGATTAGTTTTAAAGAAGGTTTAAGAGAATTAAGTCAGATATATGGTGCATATATTAAGGATAATAAGGGCATCATATAAATGAATGCCCTAGGGTTAAGATGGAGTTCTGTGAGATATGTAGAGTGGTAGGGCATGTAACCTCATAGTTTCACCTTTTACAATAATAAATTAAAACCCCACATAACATGTATTGTAAATTTTATAAGTCACCTATAGATGATGACAAGGATTGTTAAGCACTTTAGGAACTAAAGGAGAATATCACTAAGAATATGTTTGTGGTTACTATGCAAAAATCTATAGTTACACCATAGGCTACTCCTAATTTTAGGATCATCATATTAGGTCAAAATACTTTACCTTGGGTCCCTAAAGTATAAAAAACCACAACCATTGGTAGGTACCCTCTATTCTATGTAGAATTGGAATATCCCCTTATAAAATTTCCCATAGTATACTACAACCTACCCATACCAAGATCCATCAAATCCTATGACTCCTTAAGCACATCAGTCAGGATGGGCCCTAAACCCATAAAAACCATAAGTGGATACTTTTAATGAATATACAAAGTATCAAGGATGGAATGCATCATAAAAAATTGGTAAATTTGAGAAATAATAGCACCAAGGGGGATGGGGATTTCATGGGAATGGAGGAGGACATTGAAGTGGTGTGCAAGGAGGCCAAGACAATAATGGGTAGATACCACTCATTGATTATTATCTCTCTAGAGAAATAAACCATGTGTAGATACATTTCCATGTAAATCCCTAAAGGTAACTTTATTGTGCATACTACAGGGTGATAAAGCAACACAATACAAAAGATTGTCTAGTCTTAGATAGAAAATAGAGAGAGACTTATTACAAATGTTAACATGCTCCATGCACAATTAAGGGAGGATACCACATTAAATTTAGTAAGTAGACAACAACATGTAGAATAAAGGTGACCTCTATTAGAAATTCCTAAAGATTTGGGTATTAAAATAGCATGACCAAATAGATACCCTGAACCTACCACCAAAAAAGGCCTAATGTGAGAAGCTGTGTAGATTTTGAAGATAATATACTAGTAAGGGAAAAATGAAGGGGATGATGAAACTCTTGATGCTAGATGTATGAGAAGATACTATGCATATTTAAAAAGGATGGGGTTGTCACTATAGTGATGGATTTAATGAAACTCCTTAGTACACTTGTCAATGAAGATATCTCTCATAACATCATGAACCTACTCCATAACCTACTAGAATGTGCGTAGAAAGGCCAATAATGGAGATATAAATTGGTTTGGTTTGTAAAGACCAAGAAACCTTGGGACATAGATGTAAGGATGGACATAGAACTATTTGGGTAAAAAATACCCAATGTTGTATTTGACTTTAGAAACACTATAATTTTTATCCCTAAATCTATTTATGAAGCCTTAGGAAGACCTACAGTGAGATATAGGCCTGTGACACTTAGCCTTGCAAGTTATGGAAGGGTCCAACCTATTGGTCATATGGAGGATGTAGAAATAAAAGTCACAAAACTCAATTTGTGAGGTTATTTTAAAGTGATCAATATGAAGATAGATGAGACTCACCACCCTTCACTAATAAGGAATAAGTGGGACTATGATGGGTGTATGACTATCAACATAGTCATGAATCAATTAGAGTCTCATTAGGATGATAATATCATTGTCATTCATCTAAAAAATACTAAAATTAGGCCTTAAATTATCCAAAAATAGATAGACTCACCTTATGCTGGTGCCAATGTAAATTGGATGGTCATAGTCAAATACAAGCATAAGGCTCTACGAGTAATAGAGTAAATTTCCTCTACAAAAATACTATTATACAGACTCAAATTCTCAACTTAGAATAAATATTAGGAAAGATGGGTTTGAATACCCTAGAGATCCCTCAAAACATTGAGGAGGATGTGTGATCAATGGTGGTAAGATCCTAAACACCATCTGATATAAATTTTATATATCAAATAGGTCATACTGAGTAGGACTACACAGAACCAAATCTAGAGGGTGTTCTCCCATGGGATAGAGATTACTAAATAAGTGTAAACTTAGATATATATATATATATATATATATATATATATATATATATATATATATATATATATATATATATATATATATATATATATACTCAATTGGGCAAAATGAGATCATGAGCTATGACCTTTGTGAACGATATATGCAACTTAGCGATAAATACCCTAGTATTTTACTATAGAGGATGTTGGTGAGTTTATCTTATGATTTCAAAAACATGTATTATATGTAAATAAAATAGTTAGCACCCTTGAATATGAGATGAAGGTAATTTATAGGAACTAGTGGGCCATCCGTAGGGATGAGCATTTAACATGGGAAGAAGTGTGCAGACTACTAGTAGCTTGATTTCAATTGCTAGAGACTTTCAGAAAAGACTACCCTATATATTATAAGGGTGAATACTCAAAATAACATGTGTACAAGTGTATTGAGGTATGGATGTTAGAGGGTATCACTCCTAATTACTGACCACATAGCTTCATCTATACTCTAGGTGTTTTCCCTATAATGTGGTACATCTATTAGGAGTGAAGAAGAGAAACAAAGCATTGGGTATAAATCCAATAGATTTCATTGAAATATTCATATTTTAGTGATAAACATCATGTAAATGTGGATTTATATAATATGAAAACCTTTCTATGCAATAGAAGAGTTGAATACTTACCAACACCACTTGAACTAGGTTCACACAAAGTCATAGAGAAAAACTCAACACACATCTTGCAGAGTCAAGAAGTTGGCCAAGAGGAGGCCTAAACATGGATCCTTCCCTTCTATAAGATTCATGAGGAGGATGAGAATTATTCTATGATAGACTATGATGACTACATAGTTATATGGGATTTGTTTGAGCCAGAGAGAGAGTTGGAGCTTCTACCAAAACTAGTTATAGAAGAAATAGAGGAGGAAAAGCTACAACAAATATAGTTCCTATAATGCAAGGAGAATGGATACTATAAAAATTCATTATTGAAGAATAATACATGATGTATTAGGATCTAGTAAAGGAAAAAATAACAAATATTTTCATATAAGATGCACCCAAAATGGTGCATGTAGGAGACTATTGGACACAGGCAAATATCTCAGAGGTTTTATAGTTACTTATAGACTATTAGGATGTATTTATTAAAACTTTTGTATAAGTCAAAGGTGTTGGTCCCTCTTTGGGGGAGATGCACATAAAGCTAAATGATTATGCACAACCACTAAATAAGAGACCATATAGGCTAAACCCAAACATGAAGATGAAAGTGAAAGCTAGAATTGATCATATGTTAGAAGCAAGCATTGTCTTCTTAGTCGATAAAGTTGATTGGGTTAGACTCATATTAGTATAACTGAAGAAGAATAAGGAGATACACATCTATAGAGACTAAATCATCCTCAATGATACTTGTGTCAATGACCCATTTCCCATTCCTTTGATGGATAAATTTTAAGAGGCTATCATATGGAATGAATTTTTTTCATTGATAGATGTATTCAATGGTTACCATCAGATACCCATCACAAAAGAGGACTGGACCAAAACCACATTCATAATATAATGGGGTTCATTAACTTATGAGGTCATGCCATTTGGACTCAAAAGTGTACCTATAGTGTTCTCTAGGGTTGTGTTGACTACATTCAAGGATTTCATCCATGGATTTTGTTGTCTCCTAAAAATAACAGCGATTTTTGGAACAACATTTGAATTATTTTGGTTCTCCAAACCAAAATAATGTCTTCCATTTAAAAATTTTGTCTTAGATATTTAGATTTCTCATTTTCAGAGCTTCTCAAAAAGTCTATGGACTCTTCAGGCAGTTTTTAGTCAAAAGAATTGGTTTTTAACATTTGTTCATTTTCTGGGATTGGTTCAAAGTTTTGGTTCAATTGAAAATCTTCATCAACAAACACCAGCAGTTCAACAACAAGGGCTTGGCGCGCTTCATTGAACCTTTGAACCGGTTCAACAAAGGTTCATTAAAAAGGTTCAAAGGGTTGGTTCAAAGCCAAAAGTACTTTTTTGTAGGACAAGTGTCCTTGCGGAGGACACTTCACTGACTAAAGCATCATTCGGCTGGTTCAAAGACTTTTTTCAAAGACTCGTCAAAAATCCTGCAAGAATTTTCCCTGGAATTTTTGTTTGCGGGAATTTTTCTATGGAATTACCCGCTGAGAGCTTTCAAAGGAAAATAGCTAATGTCCCAGGGAAAATGTCTGCGGGTATGTTCAAAGCCAATGGCCCGAGATAAAAGCCCAGGAGAAATTTACAATGGACCATTTCTCAGGGCCCGAAAGGGTAAAGTGCAATCTTGAAAAGCACCAAGTGGAAGATAAAAGAAGACCAAGGGATGATGTGCCTGAGCATGTCAAATTCAACATAGTTAACTAGCCATTGAAAACATAGTGACAGGAAGGAAGATGTCAATTTCAGGGATAGTAAAATAGCTATTGATCTTTTGAACATACAACACAGAATACATTCACAAATTTCAAGGCCAAGACCAGCAAAAAGTGGGGAAGAAATAGAATAGCAATTTAAATCTAGGACCCGATTCAATTGGTCGAAGAAGGAGGAACAATGAAGATTGAATTGCTGGATGGAACATTGGAAGTACAAACTTTCAATAAGCGTGACTTATTTCCTTGCATTGATAAAATCAAAAGGGAAAAGTGCCCCTAAGTTCCAGCGCGTCTCCTTAATAGATTTCAATGCATATTGATGTATTATCTATTCCTAAATCCTTTTGAAGAGACTATATAAGGAACTTTTCTTGATTGTAATAAGGATCTTCTTTAGGATAATCTGAATGAAACTCTACCAAAATTGAGAGGCATAATTGAGACTTTGTGCTCAGTTTGTTTATCATATTTTGTTAATGAAAACAAGGGACTTTTTCAGACTTTGTGCTGTGATATTTTATTTGTTTCATTGATTTAATAAGTAGAATTAGTTAATTTGTCAAGAAGGTGTCCTAGAGAATCAACTGTGGAGAGACTTTTCGCCCCCATAGCTACCTTCAATGTGTTTGTATTTTCATTGCTGTGTAAAGAACTTTGGAAAGACTTTGAGCTTTCATTGTTCTTCGTATATCACTCTTGAGTATTTCATGTGCAGACTTTGTGATGTGTCTTGATTTGCTGGTTACCATACTTTAGTCATATTCTACTTTTATTTCTAGGAGTATTCTTGTGGCTGGTTGAACAGTTCTTCTGAAAGAAGAGGAGTGCTAAATGTCATTCTCTTGAGTTCTTCCTTTGTTTTGTATACATCATCTTTGAAGAAAGAGAGATGGATGTCTAGTCCTACCCTTGAGTACTATTTTCTGTTCATATATATGCATAGCATATCCATAGGGAACCTCCCCTTGATGACAGGAGAGAGAAGTCTCCTTATGATGTTATAAGCTTACACATTAGGATGACTAATCTTCTTGCTTTGGCTGATAAGACCTATTTTGTTTACCAGTACGCTGATAGACAAAATAATCAACCAACAATTTTTGGCGAATTTGTTGGGGAAACTTAAACAAGCAGTCCCTACCCTTATCCATTATAGAGTCTGACGACTCCCATCTGGGTCTTACCCACTATCATTATAGCCTTATTATCTCCCTCCATCCTCCATATCCATTACATCATCTGGTCTGCAAATTAGATCCACTGGGAAAGACAAGTAGTTTGAAGCCTCAAGCTCCAGGTTGAAGTAGGACCAGTCCTTTTCCTTTCTTTTGTTTTAAATCTGGCAACTCCACACTACACAAGAAGCTAGAGATCTAAGGGTGTTTTTGACCCTATGTTTGAGTTGGCACAGCAGAGCAATTTTGATCTGATTCCTCCACCACCTTTCCTCCAATGATCTAGGAGTCTTCCTCCTGACCTTATTGGGTCACCAACACAAGGCAGAGCTTCTTTTCCTATTGTTAATAGAGTCCCTATAATGGCAATTCAAGGCCCTTGGGGTAATGCTTTTGGCCTTCTCAATATTACTCCTCCTCTACATGAACTTCCACGTAGTTCTAGGAAGAATTTCTCAAAATTCCATGGTGATGGGAAATTTCATCCTGATGAACATATTGCAGCATTCAGTATAGCTTATGGAGTAATTGGGGTAGAGTTTGAAGATGTAGCAGTTAGGGTTTTTGTTGAAACATTACAAGGTCCTGATGCAGATTGGTTTTATCATTTACAGGCTCGATCTGTGACTGATTGGACTACTTTGAAAGATAAGTTTGAAGCTAGATTCAAACCTGCAGAAGATGCACATACACTTCTAGCTCAACTTACACAAATGAAAAAAGAGCCACTTGAGCCTATGAGAGACTTCATAGCTAAATTTGACAAGTTGAGAAATAGAATCCCTATGATTGCTAGACCTACAGTTGAGAATTTTAAATGCTTTTTTATTAATTCTCAACTACCAAAAGTTAGTTTCATCTTGAGACGTGCTGGCCAAATAGATCTTGAGGCAGCTCAAATTTTGGCCACTGAAGTTGAAGATGATCTCATCTTAACAAGAAAAATAAGAAGAGATCCCAATAAAAATAGAGCTTCATCATCATCAAAATTTGTATCTACAAGCACCAAAGATCCAATGGTGCAGAAATTAGCAAATGAGCTCCTTGCCCTCAAAAAGCAAATGGCTCAAGGAATGTCTTTTGCTCCTACATACAGATGAACATTCCCAAATCAGTCATATCAGGGCAATATTGCCAAAAACCAAGGACAACAAAATCGTCTTCCTCTTCCATAAGGAAAACTTGCCTTGGAAGCTCCTCCAACTAATTCAGCAATGGGATATCTTGAGATAGAATCAGATTTTTCTTATCAGCCTGAATTATATCAATAAAATGATGCTAATATCATTGAAGATAGTCAAGAAGAATCAGCTAGTGACTCCCACATTAGTTTCCTAAATTATTAGGATGAACCCAGAAGCAAAGGAGAAGCTTCAGATGGATCATATGTAGTGTTTACTAGATCTAAGAACCAATCAGTCCAGCAGGCTGATAAAGGAAGGACAGAAGAGCCATCACAGCCAGCAGTCACAGTTACCAAGCGTGGATCAATTCTACCATTTCAACCAAAAGATCTAGTAATTCAAAAGGTAAATACATCTATTGTGCCTTCTCCTTCTACTTCTAATTCACAAACCCGTATACCTCCCGCTCCTTCTAAAACTCAGAAAGCTGAAATACCTATCTCTATGCCTAGTTTGATTCAGCCATTTGATATAATTGACCATGTAAAAAAGAGAAAAATACAAATGTCTGAATTTGAGTACTTGCAGTCTAATTTAGATCAACTGGATAAGTTGGTCCAATATGTTAAAAAAAGACTGTCCCTGCAATGCAAAAGGCCAAAAAAGTGACTTATGATTCCCAAATAAATATGCCTAGTCTAAATAATCTGATTATTACTCCTCCACCTGCTTCTGAAAAAATAGAACCCTTCTATGTTTCCTTGTTAATCAATGGCCACAAGCTGAGTAATTGTATAATAGATTCAGAAACCTCTGATAATGTAATGCCTACCAAATTCACTGAATCTCTAGGTCTCACATTGACTAAGATGTTTGGTAGATGTTTCTCCATGGAGAACAAACAAGTGCCATTGTTGGGGCAGATCAAAGATGCTCAATTTGCTTTTACATCCTTTCCAGACAAGAGAATTAAAATGACTGTATTAGTGGCTGAAGTCCTAACATCTTATGGTATTTTACTTGGATGGAATTATTGTAAAGATGTGGGAGGAGAGCTAAACATGGATCTATCTGAGGCAAGGATTCCTATACAAGGCGTGATGAAGAGATTACTTCCTGAAAAGGAAGCAAAGTATAAAGTCACCAAGACGTCAGCTCTGGAAGCTCAAATCCTCTTTGAATCTACAGCTATGGGTAATTACTTTTTGTATACAGATCATGAAGAAAGACCCTCCATCTCTAATGAGGGAAAGTCTGAAGTAAAGTCAACATCTAATGAGATTTGGACTTTAGAATTTGACGATAGTTGTTCTTCTTCTGGTTCTGGAGCTGGAATTGTTTTGATATCTCCTCAAGAGATATGTTTCCATCATCCTATAAGTTACAGTTCAGCAACACAAATAATACATTTGAATATGAATCGTTGTTGCTGGGCACGAAAGCTGCTCAAGGAAGAGGCATCAAGTGTCTTAATGCTAAAGGGGATGCCGAATTAGTGGTCTGCCAAGTGAGAAATTCATATCAGGCTAAGAATGAAAGGCTGTGCCATTACCGAAATCTTGTTTGGGATCAAATTGAAAGTTTTGATGCTTTCAATATTTCATTCATTCCAAGAGAATCTAATGATAGAGCTGATGCACTTGCTGTTTCAGGTACTCTTTTAGTTCCACATTCTGATTTTAAAGAAGCTAAATACACCATTGAGTTGATCTATAGGCCGAGTGTTCCTGATAATATTGATCATTGGAAAATTTTCAATGATGATAATCAGATCATTGCCTTTTTGGAAAGAAAAGACAATTTTGAACAGCTATATTTTGAAGGCAGTGAATCTCAGAAGTCTGAATTAATTCCTAAATCAGGTTTAGATGTAAATGAAGAGGTTATACAACTGAAAGGAAATAAAATTTCTAAAGGCATGGTTTCTCTTGAAAAGATGTTTGAAAAGCATGATAGATTCATCAAAGAACAACAAATGAATTCAAATTTATCTCAGGGATTTGACCAAGTGAATCTAACCAATGAAGAAAATCCAAGAATGGTCAACATTGGTAAGTGTTGTACACCTAAAGAAAAATCCAAATTTACTTCTTTGCTTCATCAATACATTGATGTCTTGGCATATTCATACAAAGATCTGAAGTCTCTCAGTCCTAATGAGATTAGTCATCATATTCCTCTCAAGGTTGATTCAATGCCTTACAAGTAGAAATCTAAACAATACAATCCAAAGATTTTAGGTACAATTATGTCTGAGATTCAGAAAATGTTAAATGCTAGAATTATCTTTCCAATCCATCATTCTACATGGATTGCAAATATAGTTCTTGTAAGAAATAAAAATGGTGAAATCCGCATTTGTGTTGATTTCTAGAATCTAAATCAGTCTTCTTTGAAAGACAATTATCCTTTTCCAATCATGGACCAAGTGCTCCAAACAGTAACAGGATCAAAAATGTTATCAATGCTGGATGGCTTTTCAGGCTATAATCAAGTTGAGGTTACTAAAGCTGATCAATACAAGACTACATTCACCATGCCTTGGGGTACTTTTGCATACAAAATAATGCCATTTAGATTAATAAATGCTGGTGCTACATTCCAGAGAGCTATGGACATATCTTTCAAAGATGAAATTGGAAAATTCATAATTGTATATCTTGATGATTTAACTGTCTTTTCAAAGCGCAGATTTGATCATGTGCGCCATTTGCAGTGAGTACTGGAGTGCTGTCGAGAAAATCGTATTTCTTTGAATCCTAAAAAGTCTATTTTTGGAGTGACAAAAGGGAAACTCCTTGGACACAGTGTGTCCAAATAAGGCATAAAGATTGACTCACATAGAGTCAAGTCTATTCAAGAGCTGAATTTGCCTGCAAGTAAGAAAGTTGTTCACTCTTTCTTCAGAAAAGTGAATTTATTATGAATATTTATCCCTAAATTACCTGAAAAGACAAGACACATTGTAGATATGATGAAAGGAAATGATACTTTTAGCTGGACCAAAGAAGGTAAAGCAACATTTCAAGATATCAAAGTCGTTATTACTCACGCCCCCACCTTGGTCTACCCAGATTACCACAGAGATTTCATTATATATAGCTATGCATCTGAGCATACTCTTTCAACGATTCTTGTCCAACAAGACAAAGAAGGTATGGAATCCCCTATCCCTTTCATGAGCTATCCTCTGAAAACTCATGAAATGAAGTATTCGAATATAGAGAAGCATGCCTATGCCTTGGTAAAAGTAGTCAAACACTTTCGCTTCTATATTCTGAATTCACATATTACTACCTTAGTTCTTGATAGTAAAATCAAGGCTATATTAACTCAGTAGGAGTTTGGTACAAAGAGAGGTAATTGTATTGCAAAAATCCAAGAATTTGATCTGGATATCAAGCCAACAAAGCTGGTCAGAGGTAAAGGTCTTTGTCAATTGATGGCTGACAATAAGCCAGAAGATACACAACTTGAAGAAGCTGAAGTAGATAATATGCCAACAGTTCTTTTTTTTTCTAATACTAATGAATGGTATTTAGATATTACCTATTTTTTGACTTATGGAGAATGTCCTGCTCATTTTTCATACAAATAAAGGAGAACTATCAGATTGAAAGCTACCAATTTTGTTCTTTGGGATAACGGCCTGTACAAAAGAAACATAGATGGAGTTTTTCTTCGTTGTGTAGACAAAGAACAACAGACCCAGTTCTTGAAATCTTTCCATGATCTAGCTTGTGGAGGACATTTTTCTGCTCCAGTGACTGCTCACAAAATTCTGAGAGCCAGATATTATTGGCCGACTCTTTTTCAAGATGCACATAAATGGGTAAGGAAATATGAACTTTGCCAGTAATTTATTGGAAGACCCAAGTTGGCTGCTCTGCCTCTTAAGCTAGTAATCATAGAAGAACCTTTCTAGTAGTGGGGACTCAGTTTTATTGGGACAATAAATCCATCATCAAGTGCTGGACATGATTATGTCCTTACAGCAACTGATTATTTCACTAAGTGGGTAGAAGCAATCCTGACAAAGCATGCTACCTCAGAAGTTGTATGCAATTTCTTGAAAGAGAACATCATTTCCAGATTTGGAGTCCCACGTAAAATTGTTACTCATAATGCAGCTTGTTTTACCTCTCAAGATATCATGCAATTTTGTTTTGATTATGGAATTATGCTTTCTCATTCTTATGATTATTTTCCATAAGGGAATGGACAAGCTGAGTCCAGTAATAAAAAATTGGTAACTATTATCAAGAAACTTGTAGATGATTATCAAAGGATGTGGCACAAAGCATTGGTAGATGCTCTATGGGCTACCAGGATCACGCCAAAAAGGGAAATTGGTATGTCTCCTTTTCAACTTCTCTATGGTATTAATGCAGAGATACCAATCACTTTAGAGTTACCAGCTTTGAAATTGGTGAAGGCTATTGAAGATTAGACATATGAGAGTTCTCTGGACAAAAGAATCATGTACATGACTCAACTAGAAGAACAAAGAACCATGGTGGCAGATAGAATTGTTGTTCATCAAAATTTGATAAAGAAATTTTTGGATCAGAAAGCTAGAAATCATGATTTTTAGATTGGGGATAAAGTCTTGGTGTGGGACAAAATAAGAGAGCCAAAAAGGATGCATGGAAAGTTTGACTCTCTTTGGAGAGGTCCATTCATAATTCATCAGCACATGGGGGAAAATAGTTTTTTGTTGAAATACCAAGACGGCACGCTCTTTTCTCTGCCCCATAATGGGTAGCATCTGAAACACTTCAATTCTTGAAGTATCAGATCATTGCCTCTGTATATATGTATATTTGTACAGTTTTAATTTCTGTTTTGTTTTGTTTGTTTTCATCCTTGTTGCCTTTCATTTTTGGAAAGCATGACTCTGAAGCCCAATGGTACACTTGAAGACACTAGAGATTCTGAATTCTACTCCTTCTAATTCATTTTGCAATTGACAGAAGTTCCCCAACTGGAGCCAGCTATTGTCTCCTAAAAATAACAGCTATTTTTGGAACATTTGAATTATTTTGGTTCTCCAAACCAAAATAATGTCTTCCATTTAAAAATTTTGTCTTAGATATTCAAATTTCTCATTTTCAGAGCTTCTCAAAAAGTCTATGGACTCTTCAGGCAGTTTTCAATCAAAAGAATTGGTTTTTAACATTTATTCATTTTCTGGGATTGGTTCAAAGTTTTGGTTCAATTGAAAATCTTCATCAGCAAACACCAGCAGCTCAACAACAAGGGCTTGGTGTGCTTCATTGAACCTTTGAACCGGTTTAACAAAGGTTCATCAAAAAGGTTCAAAGGGTCGGTTCAAAGCTGAAAGTACTTTTTTGTAGGACAAGTGTCCTTGTGGAGGACACTTCATCAACTAAAGCATCATTCGGCTGGTTCGAAGACTTTTTTCAAAGACTTGTCAAAAATCCCACGAGAATTTTCCCTAGACTTTTTGTTCGTGAGAGTTTTTCCATGAAATTACCCACTGAGAGCTTTCAAAGGAAAATAGCTAATGTCCCAGGGAAAATGTCCGTGGGTATGTTCAAAGCCAATGGCCCGAGATAAAAGCCCGAGAGAAATTTACGATGGACCATTTCTTAGGGCCCAAAAGGGCAAAGTGCAGTCTTGAAAAGCACCAAGTGGAAGATAAAAGAAGACCAAGGGATGATGTGCCTAAGCACGTCAAATTCAACATAGTCAACTAGTCGTTGAAAACACAGTGACAGGCAGGAAGACGTCAATTTCAGGGACAGTAAAATAGTCGTTGATCTTTTGAACATACAGCACAGAATACATTCACAATTTTTAAGGCCAAGACCAGTAGAAAGTGGGGAAGAAATAGAATAGCAATTTAAATCCAGGACCCGATTCAATTGGCTAAAGAAGGAGGAACGATGAAGATAAGATTAAATTGCCAGATGGAACATTGGAAGTACAAACTTTCAATAAGAGCAACTTATTTCCTTGCATTGATAAAATCAAAAGGAAAAAGTGCCCCTAAGTTCTAGCACATCTCCTTAACAAATTTTAATGCAAATTGATGTATTATTTGTTCCTAAATCCTTTTGAAGAGACTATATAGGTGACTTTTCTTGATTGTAATAAGGATCTTCTTTAGGATAATCTGAACGAAACTCTGCTGAAATTGAGAGGCATCATTGAGACTTTGTGCTCGGTCTATTTATCATATTTTGTTAATGAAAATAAGGGACTTTTTTAGAATTTTTGTTGTGATATCTTATTTGTTTTATTGATTTAATAAGCAGAATTAGTTAATTTGTCAAGGTGTCCTGGAGAATCAACTGTGGAGAGACTTTATGCCCCCATAGCTGCCTTCAATGTGTTTGTATTTTCATTGCTGTGTAAAGAACTTTGGAAAGACTTTGAGCTTTCATTGTTCTTCATATATCACTCTTGAGTATTTCATGTGCAGACTTTGCGCTATGTCTTGATTTGCTGGTTACCATACTTTAGTCATATTCTACTTTTATTTCTAGGAGTATTCTTGTCGCTGGTTGAACAGTTCTTCTGAAAGAAGAGGAGTGTTGTATGTCATTCTCTTGAGTTCTTCCTTTATTTTGTATACATCATCTCTTAAGAAAGAGAGATGGATGTCTGGTCCTACCCTTGAGTACTATTTTCTGTTCATATATATACATAGCATATCCACAGGGAACCTCCCCTTGATGAGAGGAGAGAGAAGTCTCATTCTGATGTTATAAACTTACACATTAGGATGACTAATCTTCTTGCTTTGGCTGATAAGACCTATTTTGTTTACCATTATGTTGATAGACAAAATAATCAACCAACAGCTTCCTAGAAGTTTACTTCAATGACTAGGCAATGTTCTCTTTAGTCAAGTAACATTTATCTAAACTTAAGTTAATTTTAGAGAGATGTAAATCACTACAAATATTAATGAATTTGAAGAAATATTTTTGTCCACATTCTTTGGTGATTTATTAGGTCATGTAGTGTTTATTAAATGAATTATGGTAGACCAGGCTAAGATCATAGTCATTGTGGGTATGCCACCACCCAATAATTCAATATAAGTGAGATGATTAATGGGACACATAGGTTAATACCATAAATTCATCAAGGGATACACTACTACATCAGCCCCTTTGGAGAAGTTGATATGAAAAAGAGTCCATTTTATTAGGATAGAGGGTTATTAGGCCATATTTGTTGATTTAAAGTAAAGGCTTGGGATTGCTCTGATCCTAGTTTTTTCATATTAGAGTAAATTTTTTATGTTCATGTGGATGCTTTAGGGATTTTAGTTGGATACATACTCACATATCTGAGAGAAGGAAGATTGGATCATTTTCTCCACTTTACAAGTAGAAAGTTATCGGTGATATAAAAAAATATTTAAAAATTGAGTAGGAAGCCTTGGCAGTAGTGTTTGCATTACAAAATTTCACCCACTACTTTTTGGCCACACTATTTGAGCTATTCACTAATTATCAAGATCTGTAATACCTGGTGAACAAGTCAATGTTGAGAGGATAAATATCATGATGGATGATGCTTTTCTAAGAATTTTCAATTTTAAATTAATGTCAAACTAAGCCAAAATAATGTTGACCTAGATCATCTCATTTAGGTTAATAATGGTGAGGAACCTAAGGAACTCTAAGATGAGTAACCAAATACACACCTATTTAGGGTGACTATGACTTGAATGTAACTAAAATAAATCATATAGTTTCTTGAATAGGGAACATTCCCATAACACTATACAAGGAGAGATAAGAAATAGTTGATCAACATAGCTCTTCTATGTAGTATTATTAATGGATTTTTGTACTACTTAGAAAAATATGAAGTGATACATAGAGTGGATCTAGAGCATGAGCATGCACAAATAATGGATGAAGCACATTAGGGAGTCATATGAGGTCAAATCATAGGAGATACAACTATGAGGAAAATCTTAAAAATTAGAATTTGGTAGCATTATCTATTTTAGGATACACAAAGAGTATCACAATAGTGTGATGTATGTCAAAGTATGGGGAAGCCACAACAACAAGGTGAGATGCCTTTATAGCCTATATTAGTGCAAAATACATTTAAAAAATAGGAGATTGACTTTTTAGGACCAATCAATCCTCCAAGTAACCACATTAATGCAAGGTACATAATCATTGCAACGTACCTCTTTATAAAATGGTTAAAAGATGCTACAACTCCAAGTTGTGGTGTGAAGGACACAACCAAATTCCTGTATGAGAACGTAATCACCAGGTTTAGATGCCCTCTTGATTTTTTAAGTGATAAAGGAAATCAATTTATGAATAATACCATCAAGACTCTCATGGATGCATTTATGATATCGCATCATAAAACTATAACTTATCATCCATAGGTGAATGGTCAAGCTAAAGATGTGAACAATGTGATAAGTAAGTTACTAGGATATATGATGTGAAGTGAGATGATTGGGAGGATAGGCTTCCAATAGTCATGTGGTCTTATCACATGAATTATAAACATGTGACATGGTTTGTACTATTCCATCTAGTCTATGGATTAGAATTAGTGATTCCTATAGAATATGTGCTTCCCAATCTATGAGTTGAAAATGTGTTGCAAATGGGTGATTAGGTGTCAATGACTAATAGGTTGTTGGACTTAAATCATATGGATGAAACAAGATGCATAATAATATGGGCCCATGAGATAAACAATCATAGCTAAAAGGCCTGACACAATAAAAATATATGAACAAAGAAATTATAAGTAAATCGACTTATTATTTTATATGATAGTAGGTTCAAAACTTTCCCTAGAAAGCTTAACATCAGATGGGAGGGCCTCTACATCATCCATGAACTTTTATAGCCTAGAATAGTTGTCTTACAATATTTTCATGGAAATTTCTTACTAGGGTAGGTAAAAGGCTATAGGTTAAAATTTTACTACCATTAATTTAGTAAAACATTGAATAAAGGTGTTATATCCCACCAAGTGGATGGTAATCATGTTTTCAAGCATTAATTTCAATATAGTTGGGGTTTTGTGTTTTTTAGGCACATATGAGGTAAATATAATTATGTGTGTATAGGGGTAAGGGATAAGAGGGATCCAATATTAAGTAGAAGGTTTCATTAATAAGGATGCTTTATAGGCATGAAACACAAGGGCCAAATGAGTATAGTGTATGGACACCAATTAAGTCTAGGGAGGACACATGCATCTAAACCTCAAGAATATAATGGATTTTAATGGTCAATCCATTGACATTAATTATTAAATATGAGAGGAGATTGAAAAATCCATTGTAAAAGTGATGGATCAGTGTCTTAAATAAAATAATAGTGTACGGTTGAAGCCCAATTAAAGCAATAGGTTAAAAAATATCAATTGCAACTAAAATCAAATGTCATGTTAGCAAAAATAATGTCACATCAGTAAGAATGAATCCACCTCATTCAAATCTCACTTGTGAAGGATTAAGTGATACCAGAGCTAATTTAAGACATACAAGTGTAGAAGGTGGTGAGAGAAGCTATAAATTTAGTACTAGGGAGGATAATTTCATATCCATTACTAAGTATAATGAAGTGTTGTAAAATATGCAATTGATACTCTCAAATGAGTCTAAAATTTACACATCTAAGGAAATTATTTTTGAATCAAAGTAATAGATACAAAATGAATGGATTTTATTGATCCCAACTCATCAAAGGATTCATAAAATCAAAAAAGAGGGCATGGGTATCAATGTTGCCTTAAAAAAACATGCTTCATAGATCCCAAATGCCTATGAGTTTGTTCGCACTGTGAAGATGCAAATGTTTATGTTGGAGATAGTTGAAGGGGTGTAACCATTAGAATTAGCACAACCACACAAATTTCATAAGATATATGTGGAGTGGTTGATCCAATTTCTTACTTTTAAGCAACTCATAGATGTAATGGAGCTATTATTGGGTCTCTATAATGAGGTAAATATTTATATTTCCCAAAATATAACTATTCAAATCAATATAACTACAATGGTAAGGGTGATAATAATTCCAATGAGGGGGAGATCTATATCCCACTATAAATCACAAATGGTATGAATCCTTTCAAAGATTGGGGAAAAATAATTGCATAGCTCATAAGGAATTCCACTTGAGGACATTGATGATGTGTTGGAGTGCATTCTGGTAAAATGTATTTCATGCATATTTTTTCAAATAACCAAGGATGTTAAGCAAGATACCAAAGTGGTCATTGATATTGCCCATCGCATGATCCATTGTAACAAGGAATTTAATTGGCCTAGATTCTTGTTCAGTAAACTCAATTTGTACATTGATAAAGTCTTAGTGATGGATAAACAAAATTTCTAGTACCAATTTTTGGTACTACTATTATTTTTTACATAGTGGAAGTCATTTGAGGGTGAAGTTTATCCTAACATCGATTACTAGCCAGATGTGTAGTTTAATAACCTCACCTGGAATTGAGAGAGTACTTATTTTGGGAACCAAGCCATGTTTAGCCAATGGTGTAATGATTTGTTTGAGGTAATTTCATTCCACACATACATACCACCTGATGTCATTCAATAATTAGCCTAATATGTGGTTGTCACAAAGCTATCAAAGGGCATTGGCATCAAAATTCATGAATGACCCAAGGTATCAAGTCCACCACTCCTATATTTTATCGACATGTAGATGGTGTGTACTAAAGTTTCCAAATAAAAGGTAATTATATAAATGAGAGAAACCCTATTACAAATAGTACCACCACCTATAATAGCCCTGATAATTACAACTTCATAACCTTAAACAATAGCCACACTAATTAGAAATACAATAAATTACAAGATGCCTGAGGGAAGAAGATATGATCTCCTCCAAGGTAGAAGACTCATAGCCATATCAATTATTTGGATGACCTGAGCATACCCAAAATCATTGGGATCTATGATTTACTACACATGGGCATTGATGAATAGTAGGTCTATAAGATGATGATGGCCGATATGGTCAGAGACCTATATGAGAAGGATGAAGAAAAATAATACTTTTTGTATAAATCAATGAAAACCATCCAGGTGTAAAATAGAGTGCTATAAAATATATGGATCGAGTTACCCCCTTGCCTTACTTCCATCATCATGGATACAGTGGTTAAAGAGGCCAAATTAAAGTGTATTCAATAAATGTTTGAGGCAAAAGGATCTAGTGTGAGCCCATCATAATCAAGAGCCATATAAGATAGCATCCCAAAATAAATGATAAATCATGTATGGACTCCATGTAGCCATCAAAAATCTAGGATAGACATCCCACATATTCTTGTGAATGTTATTTAAGAGTCTATAATAGGACCGCAACAAGCACAAGAAGTTGATACCACAAAACTGAAATGATGTTTGGTTTTTAAGGGGAAGGCTTATAGGGAAAAGGTGCAAAATATTGTCTTCAACTCCTCACCATCACACTCTAAGGAGGCTGAGATCGACATAGAGTAAGTCACACTTAAAGATCACACTATAAAAGAATAGAAAACTACACATGAGGAAGCATAAAGAGTAGCTAAGCCTCATGTGTGCAAGGAAGAAACATATAAGCTAAGGATAAATGGAATATAGAGGAGGAGAAATAGGAACAAGAGGAAACCCAATGCTAGGCCAAGGAAGTAGAGGCTCAGAAGAAAACCAAGGATGCCAAGGCACAAATACAACAACATTGAGGATGAATAAAAGAATAAAATCTAACAAAACGTTATAGTTGCAAAATAATCCAAACAACAACAATAATTAGAAGTAGTATACCACAAGGGTAAGGATATTGAATTGGAAGTCGAGTGTAGACAATAGGAAGCAATAGAGGTATAGAGGAAGATTAAGCTTGTGCAAGAGCAAGCACAATAGTAGGCTAAGGTCCATGAATGGAAACATAAGGAATAGGTAGAAGAAGCCACCAAGAAAGCATAGGAGGACATTGAGAATAAAGTCCCAAAAGAGGTTGCTAATAAATAACAAGAATATGCTACAAAGCAAGAATAAGAGGAAATTGAAAAGAATAACACTAAGGAAGCTCAAGCAACAAATGCAAAGGCAAAATATATTCCAACATAGTCAAGTTCTAGATCAATGAAAACCTCTTAAGAGATGACCCAAACACATGAGGGAGGAACTATGGTTGTCTTTTAGGATGATAGTACTCCATCAATTTAATCTAACATTTGTCTATGTGATGTGTTAGAAGCATCTACATGATGCACCATTTTATATTTTCTCATAGCCCTATTGAGGATGGTGTTGATTCACTTAATGTGTTCCCTATGTCACTAGGGAATAGCGAGAAAGTAATAAACTCAATTTTAAGTCTTGGAAGACTCAAGGTTTGAGTTATTTACACTACTACTAGAAATAGAAAAATAGAAAAGATATAGCCACCACTAGTGAGTCTATAAGTAGACCCTACTATAGGGACAATAGATACTACACAGTGACAATTTATTTCTTGCTAATCTTTATGAAATTATTTTAATCTTTTCCAATTATTTCCAAAACAAAAACAAACCATGAAGATTTACAAAATGAGCTAACTAAAGTGAGCCATGAGGTAGATCCAAAGGTAAGCAGGGTAAGGCAAAAATAAGGTTTACTTTAGATAGTTAAAAGTATCAATTATTCTAACTTTTATGACAAAAAAACATATAAAACTAGCATTTACTAACCATCTTTATAAAACTAGTATTGAAACAAGACAAAAAAACATATACAAAAACCATCTTCTACAAAAACCATTCATGTGTATCTTCTATAACCATCTTTAAATAGTCAAATATTTAGCTTGGCGAGGAATCACATTCTACCCCATAAAGCTAGTCATCATCCCCAATGACTCTTATTCAAAGATAAGTTCTCAATCAAAAATATTTATTACTAAGTAATATCATGATATACAATGTCAAACTAAGCAAATAAATGGAAAATTACCTAAATAAATCACTAAATTTCCTCCAAGTTGCTCTATTCCTAAAGAATTGGTCCCATAAAAACCTATTCAATGACATTGCCCAATTAAGCAAACATGATTATGGATATTACTTACTCTGACTGATTATAGCATGAGTACCCTAGGGTATAGAATCATCAATACAAGCCTATATACTAAATGAATGACCACTTCTATTACCATGAAGGGTCCCAAATGTCTTATTAAACCTTCCACTAACTTCCTAAGATCACACAAGATCATTATGCAAGTCAAAGTAAATGACCAGGGAGAGTTTCACAGAATATTTTGACCCTCAACACACCTCTCTCTCTTAGAGAGTGTTTTTCTCATTTTAAATAAAAATAATTAGGGAACCTGGAAATAATAATATGTATATGTTAATACTATCACTACTCCACAAAGCTTTGAATAATTACAACATGTCAATATTGTCACTACTCCATGAAATTCCTAATAATTATGATGATGAATAGGAATGGCAAATATAAGTATACAAAAATCATGGAATACTCGTCCATATGGAATCTTTGTCCACTGTATACATGCATATGACCATACAATTAAATTTGATAAGTTTCACCTATCAAATCTTGAATTCGACAAGTCTATCTATCGATCTAACTCAGTACCATAATTTGAGCTAATGTGAGTGTAAGTAGGATACCATCCTATCACTTATAACTCATGTTCCCAATTCAACTCTCTTCCCTTATGTCTCCATGACCTAATGATCTCTAAAATGTGCACAATGTTTCAAAAAATCACAATTTTATGCTATCAGATGGTTGAAAGCAAAGTTGTATATTAAATGATTCTAGATGTATCCTCATACATATAAAATAAATCATACAATCAATCCATAATTGTATTAATCTACTACTATCCACACATAACTAGTATCATATTACATATCCTTAACTTAAAGAGTTATATCCATAGTTAAGAGAAATTAACATAACATACATAGGTCAAAAATCACACCATTATTTTGACCTTATAGGGAAATAAAGAAAACAATATTTCCTTACTTATACACAACAAGTTAAAAGTTTATTCCAACCTCTAGATTGACAATATATTCCACATATCCTATACCCTACTCGCTTCCAGTGAAAGGTATAAAAACATCTCTTTAAAACAACACGCATTCAACAAAAGAGATCAGTATCAATCTATACAAGGGTGAATAATATTATACTAATTATAATCAAATTACAATTATTAGTATATAATTTAATTTATAAATCAAGATTTGCCACTTTACATAGTCTTAAAATCACAAGTTAGAGCAAGTAGTTACTCTAAATAGTTATAAGTAAAAATTAGAGGAATGTCATCTCAAAAACTCCTACATACTTCACCGCTAAAGGAAAATAATGCATCTCAATGTTTCCAAACACTACCTACTTATCCAATCTTGTATGGTATTACAATCTACTTCCATAACCAAGAGAGATATATGCCATCATAAAGATGTGTCCATCCATCTAATCTTAAAACTTATCTCTCACCAAGATTAGAAAACATTCTCCCACAAATTCTAAGGGAGCATAATCAAACAACATTCAAAAATAGTTCCCTTCTAAGACAATACTAATACAACATCTTGCATATCAAACTCTTTTTAGCAACATCATAATAATGTCAAAGGAGAATAAGATTAAAAAAATAATAATATCTATGCTAACTTGAAGAGATGACACCTCTTCATAAACCACATATCTTAAGAGTGCATGTCCATAAACAAACTCCTAACATAATAAAATTACCAACAATACATCTACATTCTACTAATAAGATTTCAACCACCCTAGGTGGTACTAAAAGAAAAAGGGTCTTAAGATATTTTCCACTCTTAGGTTTAGTAAATAAAATACACAAAAACTAAATCATATAAATTTAAGAGAAGCATCCTGAGCTTACAACATAAAATATAATGATAAGGTGACTTGATAATCAAGAAAAGATGTAGTCACTCTCGAGGTGTTTGATCTAAGTGATAAAACTATGGTAGAAATATTTTGTCCATAATGCATGAACTATGATATATACACATCTACCCAAGCCTTGAATACAACCATCACCAAAGGGACACTTGACAAACTGATCTCCTAAGAAACTCAAAGGGGTACAAGTGCTCTACAAGGTACACACTCAATGACCCACACACTTTTTTACAAAAGTTATATCTCCAATCATGGAATAACATGGTTTCACACTAAGACACCACAAGTCCAAATTCTAGTGTAAGACTTCATGATACTAGGTTCACACCGATGAACAAAAGAAATAAAAATTCTAATGGACTCATTAGGTCCTAGAGTTTGAACCATAGCTATAATACCACATGCAACAACCCCACTAGGTTAGACATAGAAATACATGAGAATTTTTTTTATTTAACACATATATACAAGTATACCACATCTCAAGAGTCTAAAAAGATGAAAATAATACACAAATGATAATAATAAGTACACATTACATCTTATATCACAAATCTCTAATGTCATGATAATGTTTCATAAAATGGATATAGAAAGTGATGTAGCAATTCAACCATGGCTAATACAACTCTAAAATCATCATTATCAATATATAATAATAAGTAATTATAATGCTTCAACAATAATCAATAATAATATTCAATCTAATACTATGTACTTAATTTTATATACTTGGCTCCTCAGAGCATGAGTTCCCTGAACTCTCTAGTATCTGTGAAAATTTCAAGTGTCATCTCAATAGTAGTATTATTTTGGGGAGGGATAGCATCATCTGAGCATTTTGACACCTAACCATGGACCAATGATCCCCTGCACTATCCCATCAAGGAATGGCCTTGCCTTCATAGATGAGTAGATAGTGATGATGTAGGAATCCAAAGAGACTAGCAAGTACCCATGTGTTGTATGATTTTGAACTAAACATGTAGTGTATCATATAAATTCATTCTATTTCAAGATATCACACTAACATGTGAACCACACTCATAAAATTATAATATCTCACAAAGCATACTTTGGCCCAAAGGTTTACATTTAATAAATGATAATGATCTATATCAATCAATTTTATACACACCACTTGATCAGACTGCCTTCATCTAACATTAAAATGCCAGTAAGCTAGTGAAGTCCATCTCACTCCTTACTCTACATTAGAAATGTAGATTGGTTAAATACAATTCAACCACAAGATTCAATAACTCATAACCTACTAGCAAATGCATCACACATGTTATATAAAGGAGTAATAACATCATACGTTTAGTCTATCTAACATATGTATGAATCTTTCATTATATTCTATCCCATACCATAAATAATGATTATAAATATACCACCTGGATAAACATACAATTTAATTGTACACTTCAAAAAATATAATTAGTTTTCATTTATCTATACCCTATGGCAACCCATATTACCATAGTCTAGTGTTCTAAGATTTAACTACTAGTTTTCCATGATCAATCATATGAAGTAGTCTCAAACAAATGGAAACACAATGGTATATAAGTATCTACATAAAGTAAATCAAGTTATTGTTCCACAGAACACAATAACATATCAACATAACATTGCTAAACTTCTAATCTTGCATGCACACTTACTCAAGTCTTACCAATTGTAATAGCACACACATTACCCATACTAATAATCAACACATATATAGTAAAATAGTCAAATTTAGATATGAGTTTAGGCATAATAACTATGGTATGTACCACCTGAGTACCATATAATTTTAAATTGTGGCACCCTATTATATCCCATACTATCATAGGTTCCCAACTACATAACCACACATAAACCAAAATTATGATTTCAAAACTCCAATTACTCATGTAGATAATAAAAAGTAAACAATAAAAAATTATACCACCAAGTTATACTGCATACAAGTAACATACATCACAATGCACCATTATAAATTAAGTATAACAAAACATTTAAAATAACACACTTATAGTATGTAATACACATAACTATCCCCTACTAGATACACATAAACAACAATCATTCATATTATTATTAATGAGTCAGATAAAACCATTATCTTATTGACTCATTTGTTTTTAAGAGACTAATCTAAGGGTTATAGCTTCCTGATTCTTATGTAATTTAATTACTTATTCCACTCGTCTAAAGAGCTATCATTAGAATATCCACATACAATCACTTGTACATCCTAATGTGCTCCACATGAAGTTATTATAATGTTATGCCACTTATAAATCATGGTTAGGTGTTCTACTCATAACTACTAGGCATAGTAATCAAATCATGAAGTAGTTTTAAACATAGAGATCACACTCAACCCATAACATTATTTCTCCCAAAAACACAAGATATCCTATTTCATAATCAATTTATATTTGGGGGTTAATATGTAATAATTCACTAAACACCTTAATCATTCTTTTCAATCTCCTACTAATGTTTCATCTAAGAATAATAACTTAAAGGAATCTATGCCAAGTTTCTAATTATGAAAAATAGTCATCACTAAATACATTATCAATCTCCTTGTAATGTTTTTCTATATCATAAATGTTCTAAAAGATCCTCAAGGTTTAATTCAAAATAGAGATTAGCTATGTTCCACCATTCAAATCATATGATTCATCCACTCTATGTTTGACAATACTATTTAAGTAGTCAAGTTCTAGGAATCAGAATATTTCATAATTGTTTTATATCCTAAGTGATATATATATATATATATATATATATATATTGTTATAATATATATGTATTTTTCTAATATTAAATTATATATATATATATATATATATATATATATATATATATATATATATATATATATATAGATAATTTAATATTAGAAAAATACATATATATTATAACAAAATATATATTTGAACGTATGAAGCATGTTTTGTACTAGGTTAACGACCAAACCCAATGATAAAATAATTCTCAAATAAGGATGAATATTTACTATGGTAAAACTTTTGATGGCTATATAAAAACAAGATAGTGGTAACCTAACCCATGTTACCACATATATTAATAGCTTTGTTAATATATTAATAACTTTGTCGTCATAGATTAATTGTTATATGTAATATATACTTGATATTGGGTACAATATTATTTATCCAATTTTATTTTATAAAATTACGTTACCAAGTTACAATTTATCCAATCATAAAATTACACTATTAATAACCAAATGTGGGTCTCCTTGTACCCTTCCCATCAATTCACAATAACGTAAAATCATATATGCACCAGCCAATGTATAATGAAACTCGTGATAGGATGGAAGGAATCAGTTTCAAATATAATTTTTAAATATAGGAAATAGACATGAAGTGGCTCACACTCCCAAAAAGAAATATGACCATAGTATATATACATTATATATATGTCATCTCCAGACATGGAGATAAATACATATTTATAGTCTATTGTAAATGCAAAGGGGCTTCCTGAGTACATTGAAATCCTTGACAAGAATGGATCATGGTTTTGCTTGAGTTGAAATAGTGGAGATAAAAAGTATGGTGGCATTGTTTCTCTTAGGCTAATAAATAAAATTAGATGTATGTTCATATACTTAGTGATTAATAAATGCATAGGTTGAATTTATTGGCAAACATGAATATAAACATTTTAGTGTCAAATTTTCAAGATCCTGATGGAAATAAATTAACTTCTCAGGGTAAGGAATAGAATTAAAACCCAATGGTATGCAGATATTATTATCCAGACATTAACCAACACTAATTTTAAAAGAATAGAGTTATAATTCATATTTTGGCTTTCAATTTAAAAATATATGGAATCACCATCATTATTATTTTTTATTTAGACCGACCTAATAGGGTGACACCTCAACACTAAAATAAATTCTATATTTTTAGGTTTAAAACTTGAATAGATCGACACCTTGTGCATAAGTATTTATTTTTATTTTGGGTGCCTCTCTATCGCCATTTAACACAACTCATTTCTCTATTTGCAAGACATTTTTAATAGTTTAAGTTAAAAACTACTCACTAGGTCATTCTCATGAACCTCTCAAGTCAATAAGAATACAAATTCTAAAACAATATGAAGGTATAATACATATTCCATGTATTAAATATTATTTCTTGGTTATTTAATTTATTGTATGCATCATCAAGTCTTCATTTCCATGTAAATAAACATATCTTAATAATAAGTTACACAAGTGCAAATTAGCGATGGTACCCAGTCTTACTAATAAGCTCAATGGCAAGATCAGCCTAAGCAGATCACTATACTCTTAATGGTTTAGTAGATATTCCTATATATATAGCTTAATATATATATATATATATATATATATATATATATATATATATAGTTTGATATATATGTTTATACCATCCAATATATATATACAAGTATTTTGATATAACTTTACTGTTCACTTATTTATTTATTTATGGTAACCCATGTCATTTATAATAATAGTATCATATAAATCATTGTATGTATATTAAATTCTATGCTCATATCTAAATTATATATTGCCACATCTGACTATAGGAGCTATTTCTATACAGTTGTATATATATCACCATACTTATGCAATCTTATTTCTATCGATATATATAAGTGGTTGGATATATATGTATATATAATCTAAAAATTTTACAAATTTGATGTAGTTAACATACTAATCAATCTGAATAACATTGTAAATAATATGTTAATCAATCTAAAATTTTTTGCAAAAAGTATGGATAAACACATACCCGTGATTCTCCACTTTGTGATTTCTTTTTCCTTCTCTTTTTTGATTACATCCATTTTTTTGCAACCCCTCCAAAGTTCATATCATGATCCCCTTTTGAAAAATCCCCTTGGTAAATAGGAGAAGAGTAGCTTTTATTTTTGTTTTACTTTCTTGTTTTTCTATTATCAAATATTTTGTTTTATTTTTTTCCTAAATTTAAATTTTATACCCCTTTTATTCTTTATTGCCTTTTCTTTCAAATGGCAGTTTCTATTTTTATTTATTTTACTGGTTTTCTCCTTAAATAAAAATTCCCTTGCTTAGCAATGATTTATTTCCTTTTTCAAGATAATTCTTTTTTTATAATTTAATATGAAATGTCTAGTTTCATAATTTAATTAAACTAAATTAAAATTTAACTATATTTAAACAATTTAATGACAAATTCAAAAATTCATGAATAAATCATATTTTAAATTCACCTTTGTTAAAATTACACCCTACCATCATTAATGGCATAACATGCTAGAAACACAAAGAGATTCACTTCTATAATTTTACCTACTTAGGCAAACACAAAAGAAAACAACAATTTAAATAGACACTAAAAAATACATTTTCCACCATGACTAATTATTGTGTGTGTACAGGGTTTTGCCATCTCTCCGTAGATCTTCAACATCTACACCACCCTCTCTGATGATGCTCTCCTTCCAGCATGTTTGAGGGATGAATTCACCTACATCCACCTCACAACACACAAGTCATTAGATCATTTCACATGATAATCATAATCAACAACATATAACTAAATCAATACATTAATATGCTTAAAATGTAAATGTATACATAAACTAGTTCATAATAAGTAATCATGAATTATCATCAAATTAAGCATCATTTTATTATCCCAAAATAACATAAATCTCAACCTTAATAAAAAAATATAACCAGTATCATGTGTATCTTCTATAACCATCTCTAAATAGTCAAATAGTTAGCTTAGTGAGGAATCGAGATGTAACAAAGTGGCCACCCTTTATAGTTTTTCAACCAGTATAGACCAGCTCCTAATGTTTAGATTATCTTTAAAAATTTTAAAATTACTAAAGTTGTAAAATTATAATACACATCACCTTCTATTGTGGTAGTGGAGAATTTTGACTAAGCTAATGTAGAAGTTATTGCATTTTCTCAATTGTTGACCCACTAGATTTTTGTGTACCCAATGGTGGAGCTTGTTGTTGAGATTTCACCTTTACATCTAAATTTTTATTCTATAAAATTTGATGGAGCTACTATGGAAGAATGAACTATGACTCATCTCTTATTTGGGAAATAGCTAGATTGACTTGAGATAGATCTTGCTTAAGCATTTTCCAATCTATGAACACTTTATTGACTATGGAAAGTAGAATGCAAAGATACATATTAATCACCATCATGTTTTCCACATATTCATCCTCTAAAATGGTGATTAGTGATTTAAAATTAGATAATTTGAGATACATATCCAATATGAGCTCATCCAATCTATCTACAGTCCTTTGGGTTTGAATGGCTACAAAGATATTATGCATTGTTTCAGTATGCCAAACTTGTAGTTTTTGAATTACATCATCCATAGAATCTAGAAGCTAATTGAGTGCCTTGCCCATTGCCTTTATAGTATCCATCTAGTTATCCATTACTACTTTATATTTATTTGTAGTGGTGAATTTACGTTTCATAGTAGCTAAGGAATAATTAATATGTTGTCTCCAATTTAGAATATCCCAAGCTGTCTGCTTGACCTATTACACAACTATCTCTAATACCTACTCATATTATTTAATGATTTCATAGATAATTTATATTTTATTCCTAATAACATGCCATTGTGTACACAACGTGATCACTTTATACATGACCACCCAATCCTTTATAAGTTGTATCAAAAGAGCAGTGAATTGTTTGTCCTTAGACATTACTTGATTACCTAATGCCTATGTAACTAAGGTGGAAAAAGTGTAATTTATTAACTATTTTTATTTTGTCAATTGAAATTATTCTTTGGCTTATTCCTTATGTAGCCTTAAAACTTCCTGATTTAATTTTGAAGCCTTCTGTACAATTGAATAAAATTCAAATGTGCCTTAAATATACTTTGATAATAGTAGTTGGGTCACATCCAAATATGTTTCCATCATAGTTGTATCAAGTTATTTTTATGGATTCAACTTGCACCCTTGGATATGGTTCTTCATGCCCCCTCCAATTGAGCCATAATATTGGGACAACCTTAGGCTATAGGTGACCTATGGTGGGGTTGAACCTCTGAATAAGGTTGGCTTCTTCTTGATGCTCACCTAAGCTAAGGCTTATCATAGGGAAAAGGGTTAGAAAGGGAATAAGGGATCCTAATAAAGTTAACCAAGGTAATACACCAAACTTAAATAGACACTCACATATGCTTGAACCCACATTAGATTAGCACAAGACAACTGCAGCTCACACAACCTCACAATCTCATTGATTGCATAAGTATTTCATGGAAGAGGTTCAGACAGAACAATAATCCAGACCTACAATAGCTTGAAAACACCTTAAACAAAAGTAGAAGGATAATGAACTAGGAATATTTTACTTCACAAATTCATCATGCACAAGCATATTAAACACTAATCAAAGGCAAGAGATAGGAAAAGAGTCAATCTTATTACTTTAAGAGGTAGTTCTTACAATATTTTGATAGGGCTTAGCCATATCAAATGACCACTTTTGCAAGAGTCTCAATGAGTATCCTTGTCTCTCAAAAAGATTAAAAAAGTCTAAAATATAATAACCCCCATAATGGGAAAGAGATTAGGATATATAGGAGAAGAGACAGAGAGAAAGAGAAAGAATGTGGGAGCATGTTATCATAGAAGGAACACACCATCTTAGATCATTAATTAAAGCTTGAGCTACCACCTTTTTCTCTAATGAATGCCTTGCCACCTTTTTGATCAATCAGGTCACTTTTCATGGCTTACTAAGAAGAAAGGTCCCATAAGGCTCTAAGGACACATTGAATGCTCCTATCTATAACTTTCAAGCACCAGATCCTTTTCTTGATCCTTCATGTCATCTCCCACTGAAGACAATACTTTCATGCTCATGGATCTAATAGAAACATGACTTTTCTTGCTTTAGGTGGCTTCCTATAGAAAATATGGCCATGTTAAAGGATGAGGAGCCTCTTTATGATCCCAAACATCTACCCTTGATCAAATCTACCAAATTATGTTGCCTCCTTCTTTGGACCCCGATAGTAACTATATTGTGGGAGAATTTCCCCCCAACAACCCCTATCAAAAACTAGGCATTCTAATAAGATCAATGTTGAAGTATTGCCAATGATGTCCCTAAGGTGACCAAGAGTGTCCATGAGTTAAGATGTATGCATGGTTGTCCATGAAAAAGTGTGCCTTAGTGATCATGCATGGACTCTATTATGTTTGCTTGGTTAGGAAAGGTGATGGATGTTGGTGATGTACTGATCATGTTTGAGGATTCATATGAGAGGTCAAGACTACTTGGTGTACTTTTAGAAGAGAAATTAATTCATTAGAATATTCTTGTGAAGGTCTATATTCTCCTAGTCACTTGGTAAAACTTCTTAAGTAATCAAATTAATGATGTCAGCATTCACAAATTTGAAGGTGTCAGAAGAAAGTGGTCACATGGGTTTAGTCAAATTTATTCCTGAATCAAGTGTTTCAAATTTTATATCTTGACATGATGTCTAAAAAATTTTATGGTACTACAAAGTTGGTCTCCTAGGCATATTTCACTAGTTTCCATAATCAAATTTACCTTAAAAAGTGATCATCAGAATTCAAATATTTAAATTTACAAAGGAAAATCAGTCTGCATTATTTTAGTTATAAATTTTTATGTTGGATGAATTTAATGGTAGTATAAAAATCAAAGTGGCATATAAACTTAGGGTAAATCTAGTAAAAATTATTTGGAGGTTTGACTAGTTGTACACCTACATTTATTATGGTCCAAACTTGACTGAGGGTTTGACCTTCTTTTGTAAATGACTTGAGAATGATGTTGGAGATTTTATTGATGATTTTTAGATGTTTAAAGGTGAATTATATATTAGAGAGTGTTTTATACTCCCTATGGATCATTTTTATGGATTTTTGAGGTTTTACCAATCCATATTCAGTATGAACAATTACTTACAGGTTGACTTTTGGTTTGTTCATGGTGTTTTCATGTACAAGGTAAATGGTTGATAGATTTTACATATTCATATGTGTGCGGTGATGAATTTAATAACTTTAGGGTGTCTTAGGTGTCATATGGAGAGGACCTGTGTGCTTTTAAGTGGTCTTGTGTTCCTAAGTTTTCTAGGTGAAGTGCTAAAAGAATGAATAGGTCTCCGTGGACCTATAAGGGCTTCCTAGTCCTAATTGAAAGATGTTATTGCTTAAGGGTGATATATCAAAGCTATGGATGACCTATGTATATTAAATTGATCCTATTCTAAGTGTTATATAATCCTTAAGGGTTAATTCAAGTCTTATGTTTGACCAAGAAGGTGAAGATCATGAAGGCTCTTTAAAGAACATAAATAAAGATGAAGGTTTCTAGAGTTGATATATGAAATATAGAGAAGGTTGAGTATGCTTGGTGGATATATAAAATATTATTTATATGTGAGGGATATGTTTGTGACCTAGAGGTCATATTTTTGATGTTATAATAGTGTTCTTGTAGGGTTGAATATTGAATATGAGCGAAGAAGTGTAAAGTGATCCAAAAGGGTGTTTAGGATGCATTACTTGTATGTGAAGGTTTAAGAGAGTGTTAAGAGTTGAAGAGAATTAATATTCACTATTTATCCATCAAATTGAAATTAAATAATATCCATTTAATTATTTATATTAGAAGGTGTTGTGTGGGTGCTCAACATCTAGGATAAGTGGGTGTTTGTCCATGCTTAGGGTTTGGTTGTCCTTGTAAAGTGGTTGCTTCACTAAATTATCTTGTTTGTGAATACATTATAGGAATATAGTACACTTATTTTTAGACTTGAGAGTGGATTTTATCCACCATGAGGGTTTCCCACATAATTCATTTGTTATGTGCCTTGATCTTGCATATTTTCTTTGTTCATTATAATAACTGGTTTATATACTTAATGATTACTTATATTGATTGGTTGAGAGTTTGAAGTTTTGAAATTATAATTAAATTTCTTGCATCATTGATTCACCCCTCTAGTGATTGTACCTTTAATAATTGGTATCAGAGCCACACCTTCTTTTCAAGTTTAAGCACTTTGATCGAAGGTACAATAGGTAGTCATCAAATGCAAGGTGTTTCTCTACTAAACAAGAACCATTGTTAAATAAATCCAACTATTATTTTTGGAGTGAAAATATGAGGACCTACATCATGTATCTATATTTTAACATTTGACAATCTATTATGGATAGTTATTCCACACCTCCTAATCCTCCAACTAGTGTAACTGACAAGAAGTTGAGTGAGACACATTCTAAAGCTATGAATGTTATCATTTGTGACCTATTAGAGGCTAAGTTTACTAAGGTAATCCATTGAAAATATACCAAGGAAATCTAGGATAATCTAAAAACCATCTATGAAGGAAATTCAAATGTTAAGTTAGCTAAATTACAGACCTACTGAAGGTAATTTGAGGGCCTCAAAATGAAGGAAGAAGATAATGTGGAGTCCTATCTTCTAAGGGTTGATGAGGTGGTAAACATGATCAAAATTATTTGAGAGGAGATTGAATAATCTACTATTATGCAAAAGATATTAAGGTCTCTAACCCTCAAGGTCATCATGGAGATAAAAGGCAAGCAAAGAAAGTTAAGTCTTGAAAACTTTGATCTTAATAAAGATCAAATTAAAGCCATGATTACAAGAAAAGTGAATGTGGGATCAGGAAAATATTAAAGGAAGCTTTCTTTTAAATGTTTCTCATGTGGTAAATTTGGTCATTTTATAGATAAGTGCCCAGATAGAGGCAAGTCTGAACACAAAGAAGATCATATAGAATCTCATGAGGATGAACACAAGAAATATAAGGGTCCTAGAAAGTATATAAAGTTATTAAATAGGATAAATGGAAAGAAAGAGTCATACAAAGGTAATAAGAGCCTTTACCATGAAGAAGATAGTAACTCATCTATTGAAAAATAAGGAAACACATTAGACAGTGATGATTCATCTCATCATGAGGACAAAGAGACAATGTTCATGGATCTTTGGGATCATAAAGGTGAGTGTTCTATAGGAAGAGATCTCTTTGGTGGAGATAGATTAGAGTATTAATAGGAGCAAGTCACTCTTAAAGACAAATATATTAATACTTTGAAATAACTGAAGCTTCTACATGGCAAAAATAGAAAATAGGCATTCTTAATTAAGACCTATAAGGAGCAAATTAGATTCTTTGAAGAAAAGTTAAGAAATGAATTCAAGGAATATGATGATATGACTCAATACCTTGAAACTCGGTTTTATACCCTTGTTGAAGAGGTAAAGAGTAAGGATGAAGAATGTCTCAAATATAAATCAGAGATGGAGTCTTTGTAGGAGAAACTAGTCAAGCCATGAGCAAGCTTGAAACATATCAGAAATTTGAGAAAAGTACAGTTGATCTTAATGACCTATTAAGTAGTCAAAAGGTCTCAAATGACAAGTTAGGATTAGGATTTCATGAATATGTTCAACAAGATAAAGTTATTGAGAAGGTAGTGATGATAGATCAGAAAACTAATCATGCTAAGGAGAGTGCTAGTAAAGATAAGAAGCATGATAATATGAATAATAAGGAAAACTTTAAAAGCTATAAAAGTCCAAATCAAATCAAGAAACCTAATGAATTAATGTATGATAACTCCTTTAATGTATAATATTATTTTTGTCATAAATTTGGCCATAAGATCATTGATTATAAAATAAAAGATCCTAGTAAGAAATTTACATGGAATTATGAGCAAGATAATGACAATCATGAAGAATATCATCACTCAAGACAATCAATAGGTCCACAAAGAAATCATTACATCTTGTGCTATAGATGTAAAGGGATTATTCATATTTCAATATTTTATAATGCCTTCATTAGGAAACCAAATGATCAATTCTATAGGAATGGTTAAACCTCCACTTCAAAGAATATCAATCCTAACATGAAGAAAATAAGCCATAATGAATGGAGAGCCAAGGAGGTGAATGAAAAATAGGTTTAAAATGGACTATTTGTCATGATAAATTAAGGTACAAGTTCAAATGTCAAATAAAAATACTTATATGCCCAAGGGGACAAGAAGATCAAGCAAGATTCTGAGTCAAAAGGAAACAATGAAGTTAAGAACCCATACAAAGCCAATTTGATGATGAGGCAGGACTGTAAGTCAAGTGAGAACATGAAGATGTGGGAGTCTCCTAATTTTTGGTACCTTTAGTCCCTCTATGACAAGTGGGTGTCTCTACCTTTGATTCTTAATGAGACATCTTTCATATATATATAAGCAAGTGTGTGTACTCTAGGTGATGAACAAAGAATAGAGGTATGCATAGTTGTTGCTTGGTCTTTAAGACCAATGTCATTTTGGTATAGAATATATGATATTATGTTACCTAACCTTGTCTTGGTCATTAGAAGGTCATTTTTTAAGGGGGAGAAACAAGTTCATTAGCTTTCTCTATAGGATTTTAATGAAAAGCTTCAAGAGTTCTTTTTAAGAACATTGGTCCTAAAAGCATGTTTTAGTCAAATTTTGATGCTTGGTTTAGAAGGTCAAATCATGAAGTATGAAGGTAAGTTTGATATGGAGGATGAATAGGATTTTTTAAAGTGAAATCTATGAATTTTATTGCATTGTATTTGTCTCATTTAGCTTTAATGACCACTTGATCAATTTGATCATTTTGCTCAGTGTTCACTGCCTAGTGAGTGCTCTTCATGTAAAATTAGTGTTTTTGAGATCTATAAGGCTAACCAAGGGTGGAGGAAAGTTGAATTTGATGTGTCCATGTGAAAAATGTGTTGAGGAGATGCTATAAGTCTCTCATGATCATTTTAATGTGTTTTAGCATAATGACTACTGTGTAAATAGGGTCTGTATGCACAATATGATTGGTTTCAGCAGTCAAATGAAGACTGGCGAGTGTTCAAGATGATTTTTTTGGCAAATAAATGTATGTTGACATCATAAAAGTATGATCCAAGTGGTTTCTAGGTTTGAAGGTCTCTTGATAGTAAGTTGAATTTTTTTGAAGACTCTTGGGTATGACAGTTCTCGCTTAAGGGCTAGCAGGTCAAAAACCATTTCATGGTTATATGGGTTAAAAAAGGATTCAAACCTCAAATTTTGGTTTAGAAGTGTATATTTTTGGCCTCCATGTGTGAGAGAAGTTTCAAGAGTTGGCATTGATTAGAAGGTCAAAATTTGACCTTGTTCCTTTATGATGCCTTAAGTTTACACCATGTGAGTTAGTGACCTTCCCAAAGGATTTGAGGTTTAAGGATACTTAATATATTGAAATGGCCAAAAGGGTTCTAAAAACTTTATTTACAATCATTTTTAAGTGTATATTTTGACCTATGGTTGAGATTTTATGCAAATAAAGGGCTAATTAGTAGGTCAGTTTGTGAAGGACCTATGGTGAAAAGGAAGATTTGGATGATTATTCTTGGCATGCATGATGGGGAATATTATTTTACTCTAGATATGAAATTTCAATCCATGAGGATACATACACATAAATTTATGGACTCTGCAAGGATCAGGGAAGGCTATTAGGCCTCTAGACAAGGCTAGGTGAGTCAAATGAACTTTTTGGTCATTTTATCCAAAATACAAAGGTATGATTATTATCATATGAGTTTTTCAGTCTGTTTTGAGAATTTTTCATTTTTAAATTATGGCTTGAAGATTTTTTGGTGATCATGGAGCTGACTTATGAGAGAAAATTTGAAGGCAACTAAGAAGTTTTTTCATGGTTGGAAATGGTCTAAAGGTGATCAAGGGGTTCCTAGGATTTTGAGACTTAGGGTGAGTCCCTATTAGTATTATCAAGGTGTGATCACTCTTATTTTCTTCATATTATTCATATCTTATTTATATAGCAGTGCATGGTGAAAGAAAAGTGTTGTCAATAAACAGGCTTGAGTTAGTCATGGTAAGGAATGATATGCACAGTGATAAGGGGAGTTTTTATCATCTATAAAAGGATATACCTTAATTTTTTTGTCTTTAAAAACATTTACAAGTCCACAAGATCAGTAGGTAGTCCCACTTTTTCATTGTGTCAAAGGGGGAGAAAGTGTTTGAAGATGGAAAAGAGTTTATGCATAAGTTTTGTTGTTGGATTTGCAAACATTTACATGTGTTGACATTAATGAAAAAGGGGGATATTTTTTATGTGTTTAAATTATTTCCATTAGGTTCCAAATATTTTCCATGAGTTAATATGTATGCATGGTTCTCAGTGACAAAGTGTGCCTTAGTGATCATGCATGGACTGTGTTGTGTTTGCTTGGTTAGGCAAGGTGATGGATGTTGGTGATTTATTGATCATGTTTAAGGAGTCATATGAGGGGTCAAGATTTATTGGTGTACTTGTTTAATTTAAATAAATTAATTATAATAGTCTTATGAAGGTATAGATTTTCCTAGTCATCTTAGCATAACTTCCTAAGCAAGCAGATTGATGACATCAACATTCACACGTGTGAAGGTGTCAAAAGAAAGTGGTAACATGGATTTGTTAAATTTTTTTCCTATATCATGTGTTTCAAATTTAATTTCTTGACATGAAGTATATCAAAAGTTATGGTAGTGTAAATTTGGTCTCTTAGGCAAATTTCACTAGTTTCCATAGTCAAATTTGCATTAAAAAGTGACAGTTGGAATTCAAATATTTGAATTTACGAAGAAAAACTTTATGCATTCTTTTGGTTATAAATTTTTATGTTGGATGAATTTTAATGTGGTATAAAAATAAAACTATTATATAAATTCAAGGATAATCCATTAAAAATGATTTGGAGGTTTGACTAGTTGTACACCTACAATTATTGTGGTCCAAAGTTGACTGAGGGTTTGACCTTATTCTCCAAACGACCTGAGAAGGATGTTTGAGACTTTATTGATAGTTTTTGGGTGTTTAAAAGTGAATTATATATTTTAGAGTGTTTTATACTCTCTTAGGATCATCTATATGGATTTTTGAGGTCTGACCAATCCATCTTCAGTATGAACAATTGCTTACAAGCTGACTTTTGGTTCATTCGTGGTGTTTTCATGTACAAGGCAAATGGTTGATAGGTTTCTGCATATGCATAGGTGTGTAGTGATGAATTAAATAACTTTATGGTGTCTTATGGGTCATATGGATATAACCTATGTGATTTTAAGTGGTCTTGTGTTCCTAAGTTTGCTCGGTGAAATGCTAAAAGGATGAATAGGTCTCTGTGGACCTATAAGGGCTTTTGAGACCTAATTTAAAGATGTTGTTTCTTAAGGATAATTTATCAAAGCTATGGAAAACATATGTAGATGAAATTTATATTATTATAAATGTTATATAATCCTTAAGGGTTAAGGCAAGTCTTATGGCTGACCAAGAAGGTAAGGATCATGAAGGCTCTATAAAGAGCATAAATACAAATGAAGGTTTCTAGAGTTTATATGCAAAGTATAGAGAAGGGTGAGTATGCTTGGTGGATAGATTGAAGAGTATAGTAGTGTGAGGATAATTTGTGTGACCTATATGTCATATTTTTAATGTTATAACAATGTTCTTTTAGGGTGGAAGATTGAAGATGAGCAAAAAAGTGTAAAGTGATCTAAAAGGGTGTTTTGGATGTATTACTTGTATGTGAAGGTTTGAGAGAGTGTTAAGAGTTTAAGATAATTAATATTAAATATTTATCCATCAGATTTAAATCCAATTAGATATCTTAAGGTGTTGATATCATAAGGTTTTGTGTGGGTGCTCAACATCTAGGACAAGTGGGTGTTTGTTCATGCTCAGGGGTTGGTGCTCCTTGTGAAGTGGGTGCTTCACTAAAGTCTCTTGTTTTTTAATCCATTATAGGACTTTAGTCCACTTTTTTTCATACTTTATAGTGTTTTTTATCCCCTATGAGGGTTTCCCACATAATTCATGTGTTATGTGCCTTGATCTTGCATAGTTTATTTATTCATTGCAATAACTAGTTTATGTGCTTCATGATTATTTATATTGATTGGTTGAGAGTTTAAATTTTTGGAATTGGAATTTAATTGATTAAATCACTTATTCATCCCCAAATTTTAGTGATTGTACCTCTAATAATCAGGCTCTACCATCTAACAATCTCCCATTTGGAAACTGATTGTTGTAACTCCATTGCTCTAACTCTTCATTGGACTTTTTTTTTAACTTTGACCCTGGCATGTTTTTCATCTTACTTATTATCCCTTAAGACCTATTAAAGTTTAAAAAATATCTATATTATTCTTTGTGACTAACTTTGTTATCATATCTACAATATTTTGACTCATATGGATCCTTTCTAACTTTATTTGACCATCCTTCAAAACTAAATGAATGAAGTGATAACTGAGTTGTATATGTTTGGTTCTTGAGTGTAATAATGAGTTATTTGCTAAATGAATCTCATTTGGATATCATTATATAGCTTTCAATATTCCTACTTCTACCTCAACTCTTCCATGAATTTTTGCATCCATATCATCTCCTTTCTTACTTTTGTAGCTGCAACATAATCTGCCTCTATAGTTAACAAAGCAACTATCTTCTAAAATTTTGAAATCCAACTAACTATTATGTCACCAAAAATGAATACATATTCTATGGTCTTTTTCTTGCCATCTAAATCTCCATCTATGTCTGCATCAACATATCCTTGTAAGGTAACATCTAACCCTTCATAACACAACTATCTATCAATGGTCCCTCTCAAGTACCTAAAAATCTACTTGACTGCATCTCAGTACTCCTTTCCTAGATTATTTATAAACATGCTGACAACTCCCACTACATGAGTAATGTTTGGTCTCATGCACAATATATAATACATTAAATTTCCAATTGCTTAAGCATAGGGCACTTTGGATATATAATTGATTTCTTCTTGCATTTTAGGACACTAATCCTTGCTTAATTTGAAGTGCCCTCCCAAAGGTGTACTCATTGGTTTTGCATCATGCATATTAAACCTGACTAACACCTTCTTGATGTACTCTTCTTAAGACAATGTCAATTTTCTATTTTTCCTATCTCTTGTTATTCTCTTACCAATATTTTCTTTGCAGTACCAAAATCCTTCATTGCAAATGAATTTTCTATTTTTATTTTGAGCTCATGTTAGACCCTATAATAATCGTGTTATCTACATACAATAACAAGATAATATAGTTATCATTATCTAATCTCTTAAAATTAATATAGTGGTCCGAATGACATCTGCTATAGCCTTGTTTTATCATAAACATGTCATATTTAAAATACCACTACCTTTGAGTTTGTTTTAGGCCATACAAACTCTTCTTCAACCTACACACCATTTTCTCCTTACCTTTGACTTTGTATCCATATCGTTGCTCCATTTATATTTTTTCCTCCAAGTCACCATGAAGGAAAGCAGTTTTTACATCTAATTGTTCAAGGTGTAAATCTTCTAATGCTACCAAACTTAAAATAGTTCTTATGGAAGTCATTTTAACAATTGGAAAAAAAAAATGTCAAAATTTATACCTTTAATTTGTGCAAACCCATTTACAACAAGTCTTTCCTTGTACCTTTTTTTGCCTCCATATTCTTCCTTCAACCTATAACCCCATTTATTTTGAAATTATCTTTTACCTATATGCAACTAAACCAAATCCCAAATTTGGTTATGTACCAAGGATCCTATATCCTCTTTCATGCCTTGCTCCCACTTCTTTCTTATTTCTACCTATATTGCTTCTTCATAGCTTTTTGGATCACCACCATGAGTCACTAATAAATAATAAATTGAAGGAGAGTATTGTTCAAGGAGTCTACTTACTCTGGAAGATCTTCTAACTTCACTTTTAGGAATTTGAGGTACTTGTTATTGTTATTGTAGTTATTGTGATAGATTTGGTTTATATTTTCAAAAGCTTAACACAAAAAATGAGATAAAGGGATAGAAAAATATTTTATCATAATAATATATTGCTTCATTTCATTTCATTCAAACACATTACAAATATATAGGATGATATTTCCTATAACTAGGGATTCTAAGATCCCTATAAAATCTCTCCTAAAAACATTCCAATCTCCTAATAATAAAACCAAATCTATATGTGATAATATAATATCTTACTGTATTATCCATATGGTTACACATAAACCTATTAACTAATCTATTAACATTATATTGTAACTAACAACAATAATGTTAAATTAATAATGTTTCACACTATACCTCAACATTCACCCCCTTGTGAACATTATTAATCCTATCTACACCCCTTAATGTGAACATGGGGAGAATATACATCTTCAAAAATTGGCATGAATAGAATCATATGCCAATGCATAATTTTAGTTTTTCATACTACTGATGTGATCTTGCTTCACATGACCAATATTATGCAAAATAATGCATCCCATATTTACTTTATGTGACCATACATATGGGTTGTTGGGTTCATCTCTATAAAGAAGTAAGGCAATCTCTCTTTGTAGTTAGTTTCCATCCTATATAACTATTTGCCACATGTCATTATATCTACACTATCCCTTGTCTACAAATAATAGAGGTGTTTCAAACATGTAAGGGAATGAAAACACACACAACTCAAAAAATGAAAATATCATGAGGAACCAATCCTCATCATTATATGATGTAACCTATGTTAATGTTTGTTTCCACCCAAACAAAAATAACATAGATGGTCTCCACTACCACTGAAGAACTATCCTTGGCATTAGCTAATTTAGCATAGTGCACACCAAACTAAAAAATAAAAAAACCACACAACACATGTGAATGGGAATGTCTTTTTGTTCTTATTTAAACACATGGTGGAAAAAATGCATACCACATAAAATGTCACCAAAACAACTGGGCCCCATCATTGGTGACTAGTGAGAGGCTCTAGAAACCTCCTTCCTCCATGCCTCTAACCTTCAATTGATGAAGCTGCTTCACTCATCTGAAGTGTTGATGAAACTTAGGTGCATGATTTTGTTGAGGATAAATCCCCCCATAGTTTGGACATATGACTCGGGATGTCACGTACAAGTGATAATGCATCCAATTACTAATAATTTTTTATTTTTTTCAATTTTTGATAATAAAAACTTAATTATTGACTCAAAAAAATTTAACTTTTGATTCATTTTCAATTTTGAATCTTTTACCTTCAAACTTGACTCTCTTTTTGAGTAGACCAAATTATTAAATGACTTATTAAAAAAAAAATTGGACTCACTAAAAAATATGATTCATTTTATAATAAACCATTTAAAACTAATGTCTATAAATTTTTGCACTACCAAAATGAATAACTCTAAATGCATATAAATAAATAATATAAAAAGATTACATGTTTCAAGAGACATGCAAATAAGATACTAAATAAGACTAAAAAAATGACAATACTTATGAATCTAAATAACATTTACCTTTGTTGACCTACATAACATATCATCAGAGTTATTTGAAAGATGCTCCATGTGGTATGCTAAATGCAGCATGAATATTCTTCTAAATTTTTACATCCATAGTTGTTATGATAGCATGAGGTACGAGCATGAAAATATCTACTAATCAGCATGATGTGGAGTCTAAGGTGGATGAGTTAAGATGATGAGCAAATTAAGGAGAGCTTTGTTGTGGATCCTATTACAAAAGACCATCAGGATTTAAAAATTGCTTAGAAATAGTTCACTTTAGGTTCATTGGAAATACAAGGACTACAAGTTCAATGTTGATATGTTGATAGGATAAAACTACTCATATTAATAATATGCCTTCACATTGAAGAATTATGAATCTAGTGATGCACCAAAGAATACAAAGCAACATATATCTGACCTTCAATTACTCCAAATTCTTCATGTAAATAATTGTTTGAGCCATAGATTCTAACTAGCTATGTGGAGTGACATGAAAGAGAAGCATCTGAGTCACACAAGAATTGTGTTGGATGTTGTGCGATGTGAGGAAGAGACTGAGTCTAAAATGTGAAATGCTTTATAATTACACAATCAATAGAATGAAAATGCACATTGAATTGAATAATTGTGATAGAGAAGTGACCATGCCTAACATAACTTTAATAAAACACAAATCTACAATAAACTATTGTATACTTATGGCTCTACCATCAACAAGGGCAAAGAAATGAATGACTACCCCTCTTAAAATTATTAAACTTCTATTTAAATAAAATACCCACTCTGATACCAAATGATAGATTTGGTTTATATTGGTAGAAGATTAACACAGAAAAATGAGCCAAAGGGATAGAGAAATAATTTATCACAATAATAATATACTTATTCATTTCATTTCATTTCATTTGAACACATTACAAATATATAGGATGATATTTATTATAACCAGGGTTTCTAAAATCCCTATAAAATCTCTCCTAAAAAACCTCCAATCTCCTAATAATAAACCAAACCTAAATGAGATAATACAATATCTTACCATATTATTCATATGGTTGCACATAAACCTATTAACCAATCTATTAACATTTTATTATAACTAACAATAATAATGTTAAATTAATAATGTTTCAAAATATACCTTAACATTCACCTCTGGTGAACATTATTAATCCTATCTACACCCCATTAATGTGAGCATGGGGAGAATATACATATTCAATAATTGGCACGAATAGAATCATATACTAACACATTATTTTAGGTTTGCATACTGCCGATGTGATCTTGCTACACATGACCACTACAATGCAAACGAATGCATCCCACATTTACTTTATGTGACCATATGTTTGTGTCACTAGGGTCAATTCCATAAATAATTAAGGTAGTCATGGGATCTCTACAGTTAACTTCCCTCATATACAACTATTTTCCATATTTCATTATATCTACACTCTCTCTTGTCTCCAAATAGTAGAGTTGTTTCAGAAAAGTAGGGGAATAAAAACACACACAACTCAAAAAAGGAAAATATCATGAGGAACCAATCCTCATTGTTATATGATATACCCTCTATTAATGTTTGTTTCTACCCAAACAAAAATAACATATATGATCTCCACTACCATTGAAGAACTATCTTTGGCATTAGCTAATTTGGTGCAAGTCACACCACACATGTGAACAAAAATATCCTTCTATTCTTGTTCAAACACATGGTAGAAAAAAGGCACACCACACAAAATGTCACCAAAACATCTAGGCCCCATCACTGGTGATTGATGAGAGGCTCTTGAAACCTCCTTTTGTGCCTCTAACCTCTAGTTGATGAAGTTGCTTCACCCAGCTGAAGTGTCGATGAAGCTCAAGTGCATGATTTTGTCGAGGAAAAATCCCCCCATAGTTTGGACATATGACTCAGGATGTTGCATACAAGCAATAATGCATCTAGTTACCATTTTTTTATTTTTTTTATTTTTGATAATAATGACTCAATTATTGACTCAAAAAATTTTGAGTTTTGACTCATTTTTTATTTTTACTCTTGTACCTTAAAACTTGACTCTCTTTTTGAGTAGACCAAACTTCTAAATGACTTATTAAAAAAATATTTGGACTCACTCAAAAATATGACTCATTTTATAGTAGATCATTTATAACTAATGTCTATAAGGCTTTGAGCTACCAAACTAAATAACTCTAAATACATATAAATAAAGAATACAAAAATATTACATGCTTCAAGAGACATGCAAATAGGATACTGAATAAGACCCAAAAAATAAATGACAATGCTTATTAAACTAAAAAAATTACTTCTATTGACCTACATAACATATCATAAGAGTTATTTGAAAGATGTTCCATGTGGTATTTTAAACACATCATGAATATTCTTCAAAAAATTTACATACATAACTATTATAATCACATAAGGTATGGGCATGAAAAGATATATTGATCATCATGATGTGGAGTCTGAGGTGGATGAATTAATATGATGAGCAAATTGAGGATATCTCCATCATAGATCCTTCTACAGAAGACCGTTAGGATTTGTAATTACTTGGAAATAATTCACTTTAGGTTTGTTTGAAATATACAGGGGCTACAAGTTCAATGTTGATATGTTGACTATATAAAAGTGCTCATAGTAATAATATACCTTCACAATAAAGAATTATGAATCCATCGATGCACCAAATAATGTGAAGTAACAGATCTCTAACCTTCAATTGCTCTAAATTCTTCACATAAATAATTGTTTGAGCCATGGATTCTAACTAGATATGTGGACCAATATGAGAGAGAAGCATCTGAGTCAGATAAGAATAGTGTTGGATGTTGTGTGACATGAGGAAGAGACCAAGTCTAAAATTTGAAATGCCTTATAAGTACACAAATGATAGAATGAAAACACACATCGAATTGAAGAATAATAACAGAGAAGTGAGCATGCCTAAAAAAACTTTAATACAATATAGATTTCCATCAAACTATTATATACTTATATCTCTACCATGAATAGGGGCAAAGAACTAAACGACTGTTTCTCTTAAAATGATTAAGCTTCCATTTAAATAAAATACCCACTCTAATACCAGATGATAGATCTAGTTTATATTTATAGAAGATTAACATAGAAAAAAAGAGCTAAAGGGACAGAAATATTTTATCACAATAATAATAAACTGTTTCATTTCATTTCATTTGAACACATTACAAATATATAGGATGATATTTCCTATAACTAGGGATTCTGAGATGCTTATGAAATCTCTCCTAAAAAACCTCCAATCTCCTAATAATAAAACCAAACCTTACAATGTAATATCTTACTATTTTATCCATGTGGTTACACATAAAACTATTAACCAATCTATTAATGTTGTATTGTAACTAACAATAATAATGTTAACTTAATAATGTTTCATACTATACCTCAACATGTTGCACATTCTAATTTTATGGCACTTTTAAAATTTCATTTCCAGTAATTTCATCAAGTACTGCATATTTTGTATTTGTATTTTCTTGTTTTTTTTCCTATAATTGATCTTTGTACATGACCTTCTCATTAAAGATCACATCTCTACTCCTAATGATTTTTTTATTTTAAAAATCCCATAAATAGTACCAAAATCATTAACTCCATATCCAATCAAAGTACATTTCTTGGATTTTTCTTCAAGCTTAGCTCTATTTTCTTTATCAATATGGGAAAATTCTTCAGAATCGAAAGTATTTAAAAAGGAATAGTCTAGATTTTTACCTATCCATGCTTCTTTTGGAATGCCACTATGTTAAGGACTTGAATGCCCTTTTTTATTAATTAAATAGTAGTATCCATAGCATCTACCCAAAACTATAAGGGGAACCGTACATGTAATCGCATGCTCCTTACATGCTCTATGATTGTCATACTCATCCTTTCTGACACATCATTTTGTTGTGGTGTTATTAGAACCATCTTCTCTATATGAATCCCATGGTATGAATAGTAATTATCAAACTCCTTACTGCAGTATTCATCTTCATTGTTTGATCTAACACACTTCAACTTATTTCATATCTCATTCTCAACCAAATTTTTCCATTTCTTAAAAGTATCAAAAATATCATATTTTTCATATGTAATAAATCCAAGTTTTTCTAGTTGCATCATCAAGAAAAGTAACATAATAAGAACCACTAATGGATGATACATGAACCAATCCTCATACATCTATATGCATAAAATCAACTTTTCACCCTTCTTAGTCTTCCAAACTCTGAGAAATATGACTCTTGTCTATTTTCCATACACACATTACTCACATAAATCCAAATCAGCCTTCTTCAAATCTGGTAACAAATTCTTTGAGTGGAGAATTTGCATCCCCTTCTCACTCATGTGCTCGAGTTTGTGGTGCCATAATTTTGTATTCACTTTTGTAGAAGTTAAACCAATAGAAGAGTCAAAATTACTAGTAGATAAATATAATTTACCGATATTTTCTCCTTTTTCTATTACCAGTGATCCTTTAGTGACCTTCCATGAATTTTGTACAAATATAACTATGCAACCCTCACTTCCCAATTTCCCTACTAAAATTAAATTTATTCTCAACTCAGAAACATGCCTCACGTCTTTTAGTAACCATTTATTTCCATTCTATAATTTTATTTTTATCTTACCCTTTCTAATAATTTTACAAGGTTCACCATCACCCAAATAAACATATCTAAAATCACCTTAAACATAGTCTTGAAAATATTTCCTATGGGGTGTAGCATGAAATGAAGCCCCTGAATCTAACACCCAATAATTATTAATATCATCTAAAAATAGGATTAAAACATATTGCAACACATCACCTACTACATTTATTTCCTAATTTTCATCTTATTGTCCATCTCCTTGTTTTCCTTTTTGAAACCAATGATATTTCTTCAGGTGTCCTTTATTACTTCAAATCTAGCACACCAACATTCCTCTAGACTTAGATCTACCCTTCTTAGACCTCCCATGATTCCTTGGGCCCTTTCCTTTGTCCTTTTATCTTCCCCTATTCTCCATACTCAAAGCATTACCTAATGTCTCACTTGTGATTTTTCATCACATTTCCTCACTAAGAATCACACTAATAACATCATCAAACTTTAAATTGTTTAAACCAAAGACAAACTTACTTACAACAATGAGCATAGAATAAAAAGAGCCCTAACGTCATCACCAAAGTTTACTCCTATATATCTTAACTCATTTATGATCGTGTTAAATTTTATTAAATGATCAACAACAGACCCAACTTTTGACATCTCCATAGTAAATAAATGCTTCATAAGAAATATCTTGTTGAAGGCTCAAGATTTTTCATAAAATCTATCGAATGCCTTTATCACATCCTTGTTGTCTTTTCTTTTGAAATATTGAATGCCATTGACACTACTAGGCACAGTCATATTGTTTCTAGTGCCTTTCTATCAAGAACTTCCCATTCCTTATCCTTCATATTCACTAATTTCTTTATTATTCCTCCCAATAGTAGGAGAAGATCCTTCTGATATAGATAGTCCTCCATTTGTATCTTTTATGGATGGTAGTTTTGTTTGTTGAAATTATTGACCTTAAACTTGCCTTCTTCTACCATTGCTCCCACTCAAACTAGGAACCCTCTTTTCCTACGAGTTTATCTACCAAATAAACCTTTAGATATGATACTAGTTTTTAGGAATATAGAACATAAAACAATATTAATGAAATAAAGATAGAAATAAAATGCAAAAAACACAATACAAGAGAGAGATAGATTTAACTTGAATCACCCAATATGGGCTACATCCACACAAAAATAGCCAATTCTTCTCTTATTCAGTAAAAAAAATGAAGGGATAAACATCCAATACATCCTCTATAATTTTCCTCTTCACTCACATATAGTGTGTTTTCATGATTCCAATGAACTCATATCAATGGAGGGTTGCATATTAGGCTAAAAATGCATCAACATAATTTTTACTATTAGATATATGACCTAATAGTGAATGGTCTAGATTTACTATGAAATTATAATTTTATAATGCATTTTTCATAAAAAAATGTATTCAGTGGTGTTATCCCCAAAGCCCCATTAGGGGGGCTCCAAAGTAGGTCGCCACACCCCCTATCAGGAATTGGGCATTCTAATAAGATCAAGTTCCACCATCTAACATAATAATTAACTATGACATTCATGAATTTTTAAGAAAATAAATACTATTCTACAAATAAATAAAAACTAGAAATATTTAAGTACTTTAGACATCTATCAAAGCATAATGAAATGAAAAGGACATGTATAATCACAATGGAAATGGTTATGGCACTATGCATTCATTTCAAATTTTAAGTTAGGATTTTGAGAGGGAATGCATATTTGAGCTATGATCTTTCATCATTATCAATGGCTCGCACTGTGTCTTTATCCCTATGGTATAGGTCAAGGACCTCACCTTTCACAAATACAATAATATTGTATTCTACGATTTGAATTAATACATGACTATAGCAAAGATAAAATTAATCATACACATAAAGTCATCTTAATTATGAGTTTAAGTTGACCCTAACATCACTTTTTGACATCCCCACTAAGTGTTACACTAATTTCATTGCCTTTAATATTTCCCCTTAATATCACCCTAATGTCATCCCCTAATATCATCTATTAGTATCATCTTAACATCACTCCTTAATCCCATCCTAATATGAATTTAAATCTAAATTTAAGATTCAAAATAAAAAGGATATTAACATTAAATTAACCTAAATATGATTTTAGAATCCAACTTTAACTAATGAAAATGTGGTTACATATATATATATATATATATATATATATATATATATATATATATATATATATATATATATATATAGATCACATTGATCTAAACTTAAATATATTTAGAGACGCTTTAAGCTTTAGCTTAAGAAAAAGAGATACAATTCCATGTTGTCACCCAATAATGAATAATACTCTCACCATCCTCCATGGCTCATTCCATTGGACTTTATTCTTAAGAAACATATAAAGGAAGGAAGAATCGGATAAAATATGTTAGCAAGTAGAAATTTTGATGCAGGAGCATCTTCATGCTAGGAATGTGTTTGTCATGTTCTTGGTTGATTTTTAGCATGTCTAGGTGTGCTAAGTTAGTTTCCCTCCATTTCTTAGGTTTTCAAATTTTCAAATTTGTCTAAGTATCCTTTAAGCACGAAATAAGACCTATATGTGAGCAAAAGGCCAAATATATGTAAATATTGGTCAAATAAAACCCAATATCTTATCCTCAGATGATTTCAAGTCTTTTGGGTGAGATATTAAGTGATTTGAGTCTTCTTATGTTAGAAAAGTTATTTTACCCCATTTTGGGAGGTTGTTGTGTGAAGCCTAGTATAGGATTTGAGTATCTAAGTTGAGAAAATATAGTTCGTATGGGGGATTTTCATGTGGAACAGGTGTATATGTATATATTATTGGTGAATTAATGAATTGGGAGTTTTTTTTTAGAGTCATTTTTTTTGTTTTTGTTCAATCTTTCCTCAAGACTATGTATGTAGACCAGACAGGGCAGCAAGGAAGAAGTTTGCAGTTAGTACTTAAGAGGGTATTATCTTCTTTTTGACTACTCAAGATTATAGAGGAGGTTAATACAAGACCAATAAAATTAATTTGGGCTATTAACTCCCTAGGATGCTCCCTGTAGCTCAAATTTGGTGTAAACTAGACCCTAACTAGATCCTTGTTGATCTCATGAACCGTATAGTATAAAATTCCCAAAATTTGCAGTTTTTGTGGGTTTATCATTTTTAGATTCTGTAAAATTTTTAATGGCTGTACTATATGGGAAAGTGAGTTTTCTTGTATACTTGTGTTT